>SJYC01030636.1:0-26481 GCA_006408675.1 Madoqua kirkii
TGGTGGTGGTGGTGGTGGTGGTGGTGGTGGTGGTGGTGGTGGTGGTGGTGGTGGTGGTGGTGGTGGTGGTGGTGGTGGTGGTGGTGGTGGTGATGGTGGTGATGGTGGTGGTGGTGGTGGTGGTGGTGATAATGGTGATGGTGGTGATGGTGATGGTGGTGGTGGTGGATGTGCTAATGACAGTAGGGAGGAAACATTAGTGGGGTGGTGATGGATGAAGCCATCTCATTTATAGCATCTAATATTTTAAAAGAAACATCTGTTTTTTAAAAAAATACATATCCATTATAAAAATGCTTTCCAAGTAGCTCAGATGGTAAAGAATCTGCCTGCAATGCAGGAAACCCACGTTCGACCTCTGGATGGGAAGATCCCCTAGAGAAGGGAGTTACAATCCACTCCAGTATTCTTGCCTGGAGAAATCCACGGACAGAGGAACCTGATGGGCTACAGTCCATGGGGTCACACAGAGTTGAACACAACTGAGTGACTAATGTAAAATATTATCCATTATAAAAAAATAACTTGAGTGAAAGTCTCCCTCTATTCTTTTACTTCAGAGATTACCAGTAGTTTAATCGATCCACTAGCCTTTCTGTAAACAGAAACAACAAGAAGATATAAACTTAAAAAAAACAGATGGTTTGATACAGAGTTGAACACAACTGAGTGACTAATGTAAAATATTATCCATTATAAAAAAATAACTTGAGTGAAAGTCTCCCTCTATTCTTTTACTTCAGAGATTACCAGTAGTTTAATCGATCCACTAGCCTTTCTGTAAACAGAAACAACAAGAAGATATAAACTTAAAAAAAACAGATGGTTTGATAATATATGCTGTCCTATAGTCTGTTTTGCTTTTCTTATCTAGTAATGTATTGAGATGGCTGGATGGACATGAGTCTGAGTGAACTCTGAGAGATGGTGATGAACAGGGAGGCCTGGCGTGCTGCCATTCATGGGGTCTCAAAGAGTCAGACACGACTGAGCGACTGAACTGAACTGAACTGAATGTATTGGGCCTATTTTTCTCCATCAATACAAATGAGCTTAATTCCTTCTTTTTACCATCTTATAAGTATCTTGCATGGTTCTGTCCAAGTTATTTAACAAGCCCTATATTACTGTTCATTTGAGTGACTTCAAATTTTTACTATTTAAGCAGAGATAAAATGGCTATCTCGTATACCTGGTGCATCTTTGAACTTTTGAGACAGCATCTCTGTGGGACTGATGTGCCAGAGCAGAGCTGCTTCACATTTACTGTTTTGCTCGGATTGCCCACTGGCCCCTCAGAAGCTACCCTCCAGAGCACACGTAGGCCCCTGTCCCATCTCGCCATCATCAGTTTCTGCTACAACGTGAGCATGAGCCTCTCGGCTCTCTGCCCACATTCACCCACCACCCTCCTGTTTTTCTCCTCACAATAGCCAGAGTTGCCTTTTCAAAACACAGATCTGATCATGTCATTACTTGTCACCTGCTCCAAAAAAGCCCCTTTGAGGTCAGACTGCCCTTAGGTTAAAGACAGAGTCCTTCCCACGCCCTGGAAGACCTGTAGTGTCTGGCCGCCGCCCACCTCACCAGCTGCTTCTGATGCACGTTCCCCTTCAATCTCTGCAGCCACACTGGTTCCCTGTGAGTGCCCTGCATTCTCTGTTTTTTTCCCACCTCACGGCCTTTGCACAAGCTGTACCCTCTGCCTGGAACACCCTTTCCAGCCCTTATTCTACCCTTTCACCTATGTAACTCCTGCTTATCCTTCATCTCCCAGCCCAATAGCACTTTCTCAAGGAAGCCCTCCCTGATGCACCCCCAGACTAGGCTCTCAGAGGACACCCTACCCCACGTCAGCACACTCCTCACCATTGCTGAGCACACGGTTGTCTTTATGATTATCCTCCTCTTTGAAGACCAAGGCCCCTCTCCATGGAACCCAGGTTCCAGCACAATGTCTGGCTTCCAGACATTCAGTAAAGATTCATTGGATTTTTTTTCTTTAACCACATCAGTTCAGTTGAGTCGCTCAGTCGAGTCCAACTCTTTGTGACCCCATGGACTAAACCACATACTTGATCATAAAACCTTAACCCATAGGATGTGTTATTTACTTGTTTTTGGCTGCACTGGGTCTCCATTGCTGCGTGCGGGCTTTCTCTAGCTGGGGCAAGTGAGAGCTATTCTTCGTTGAGGTGCATGGACTTCTCATCGCGGTGGCGTGTCTTGCGGAGCACAGGCTCTAGACGTGGTGACTCAGTGGTTGCGGCACACGGGCTTAGTTGCTCCATGGCATATGGGATCTTCCCAGACCAAGGATCGAACCCATGTCCCTGCATTGACAGGCAGATTCTTAACCACCAAACCACCAGGGAGTCCCATGGTATGTTCTCGTTTGACTCTCCCTATGACTTTGCAAGGTAAGCAGGGGTATTGTAGCCAGTTTACAGAGGAAGAAACGGGTTTGGAAGAGGAACCTGCTTTGGCTAAGATCCCTCAGCAAGTAAATGGCCCGGGTGCAGGACTCGAACCCACCTCCCGCTGATACTTCTCATATCTGGACTCTCAATCTTTCCTTTACTCTCTGCAGAAAATTACACCTTTACCATTTTGCATCCATTGCTGGTCTTCCATCTGGCCTCGTGTGATGGGAAGCCACTGGGAAGATCTGGGCAGCACAGTCATACAATCCGATTTATAGTCTTAAAATACCATTTTGGCCACCATACACAGGTGGCTGTGGAAGGGCAAGGGCAGACGGGACACAGGTTAGAAATGATGGGTGATTCGGACCAGAGTGGTGGTGGGGGGCAAGAAGTGGTCAGGTGTGGAGTATATTTTAACAGCAGACCTACAGGAGGTGCTGATGAATAAGCTGGGAGCAGCGGTGGGAGGGGGTGGGAGGGAAAAAAGGGGAATCCAGAATGACTCCTGGACTTCTGCCCTGAGCACCTTTTTCTGGGTTGCAGAATCTGGGGAATTAACAGGGGTGGGGTGATGATCAGAGTCTGGGGGCATGTTAAGTCTGAGATGCTAAACTCAAGACATCCAAGACAGTGAGCAGACAGGTAGAGCATGAACCCAGCCTAGCGCAGGGGTCTGAAGAGGTACACATTTGGGAATCATCAGCTTAGAAATGGGACCAGGGAGGCGTCTAGACTCCTGGCCCAGTGCTCTTTCCACTGTTTCTCTTTCTGTCTGGCCCTTTCTTGCTCTCTCAGATCCCTGGCAGATCCTCCCAGGAGCAAGCAGCGGGGGTGGGTCTCTGGGGTGACACAGAGCCCTGCCCACCATTTCCCCCACCTGCCCTGGCCCCATTCCCTTGGCAAACAGCCCTGGGCCTCCTGGGCTGCTGTATTTCAGAAAAGCGTTCCAGTTTGGCAGAGCAAATACAGCCAAGGAGAAAGGCAACACCTTGCAAAATTGCACCAGGCCCTCCAAGGAGAGTTTTCTTGGTCTTTTCTTTAACTTTCTCATCTGGCCTCCAGCCAAGAATGTGTCCTGTATTTTCTTCCTTGGTCCCTCCCCGCCGCCCACCCCATCCCCGGTGTCTGCAATTCCCAGAGTGTTAATCTCCCATCACGAGACTGGGAAATCTCAGAAATGGCCTGGAGCTGCACAGCTGGCCTGGGTCCCTCCTCTGCCCTCCCACAAAGCCCTGGCTTCCAGTGGAGTGCCTGGAAGGAGTATGGACCCTGGAGTGAGCGTGCCTGGATTTCAGTCCTAGCATGTGGCTGTATGACCTTTGGCAAGTTACTTTCCTCTCTGTGCCTCAGTCTCCTAATCTGTGAAATGGGGACAATAATAGTACAACTTGACAGGCTTGTTGTGAGGTGTGTGTGAGTTAGTATAGGTAAAGCCTAGAATGGTGATGATTATGATTTCTCTGGGTTAGGTCAAGATAAAGTACATAGGCCCCAGAGGGGTACTGCCTGAGTTCAACATCCAGCTCCACGACTTACTACTTAATCCCCGAATGCCTTGGGTTTTGTCTAGGGCAGAGCTGTCCTCACAGGTGTGGGGGTCTATGCAGGTGCTGCAGGCGGAGCCTTTCCCAGTGCCTGACGCGCACCCTGAGTGCTCTGTGGATGTTGACTTAATGGAAAATCAGTGTGCTTTCTTATCTGGGCTTTCTAAATCTGGCCCAGGCCTCTGACCTCCTCAGCCCGGGCTGAGATCACCCCCTGGCAGGCTTCTCTGCCCAGACTTATCCTGCTGATGCCTGAGATTCCACCATTATTGCCTCACTTCTTTGGCTTAACGCTTTGCCATCATTAAAATGCAGATAGCCAGGGAAAGGGTCACCGGTTCTATATTCTGTCTTTTATTCCTCAATGTGAGGACAGTCATCAGCAGTTTCCTGAGAGGGATACGGGAAGGAAAAGCATGCTCTCCCGTCATGCCCCCTGCCCTGGGCTTGACCCCAGGCTCTCCTGTTGCCCCTGAAGGGAGCCCAGTTTCCTTGCCCTGGCCCCTCGCAAACCCTATCAGGACCTGGTGCAAGCCCACCTCGCAGTGTGCATGCCCCACGAGACCCCTTGGCCAGCCTGGATGTCTTCTCACCCGTTGTTTGGGCTTTCTGGCTCCAGTGTCTTTGCTCATTCGAGTCCCAGCACCTAAACCATGCCCCATTCTCCCACTTCCAGTGTTCTTCGCCTCTCTTGGAGGATCTGCATCATGGCTTCTGAGCCTCAGCACTCCTGACATTTGGGAGGAGATAACTCTTTGTTGCGGAGACTGCCCCACAGCGCGTAGGGTGTTTAGCGTCATTGCTGGCTCCTACCACTCTTGCCCCTCTCCAGGTGTGGCAGCCCCAAGTGTCTCCAGACGCTGCCCAGTGTCCCCTGGTGTGGGTGGGGTTGAGAACCACCGGTGTATAATGTATGACAAGGGGTTTGGAGTTGGCTAGACCTTGGGTTCACGGCCTGCTCTGCTTCAGCTAGCTGGGGGATGGGTGGTTTGTCTTGGTTTGCTCAGCTGCAAAACAGGCACCAGAAATCCTGTCTCATAGACAATATTTTAAATTTATTTTTATTCATTTATTTAGGCCATGCCATGTGACATACAGGACCCTAATTCCCCAACCAGGGATCAAACTCATGCCCCTGCAGTGGAAGCATGGATTCTCAACCACTGGACTGCCCGGAGAAGTCTCCAGACAACATTTTAAAATGATAACTGTTGCAAGGTTATGTTGATAAATACTTGAAAAGGTGAGGCAAAGATTCAAATGGCAACCATGCCATCTGCTCAGACTATATTCATCTCGTCTCCTCTTTTTCAGGAAATGCACCCCTGGCCTTCTACCCAGTACTGTCAGGCCCCAAACTCTGGAGGCGTCTTTGGTTTCTACACCCCCTCCATCTGTCCATTTGCAAAAGCTTTGAGCACCTCCTAAACCAGTCCCAATCCAGAGCTTCTACCAAATTCCACTCCTCTCACCCCAGATCTCCACTGTGGGCATCACAACAGACCCCCTAACAGCCTCCAGGTTCTGTGCTGTCTAGTCCACCGTCTACACAGCAGCCAGAGGGCTCTTCTTACAACAAACTCGAGTTAAACCCTAGTTAACCTCAAACTCCATCCCAGGACCCCTAGAGCCTCCCGCCAGCCCTGCCTTCCCCGCCCCTTGCCCAGCGGACAGCATCTTCCCTGGTCTTTTCCTATTTCTCAGACAGCTTTGTGACCACTGCTGTCCCACCAAGGCCTTCACACTGGGGGACACCCTGCCTGGCACGTGGGCCTCAGTGCTTACTTGGCTGGCACCTTCACACCCATTCTATCCCTGCTCCAGTGCTGTCTGGGACCTTGCTTGAGTCCCTACCTACAGCAACCTCCCCCACCCCAGTTACACTTGGTCCCTTTATCCCACTTTATTCTCTTCACAGTCTTTATCATGATCAGAAACTATGCTCTTTATTTATTTACAACCTTGCCTGTTAATAGTCTTCCCCAACCAGAATGGTCAGCTTCTTGGGAGAGGAGTCCTGTCCACTGTTGCCTCCTCAGGGCCAAAGACAGCACCTGGCACACAGCAGGCATCCAAGAAATGCTCGATGGATATGTGAATCCAGTTGTAAAATTTCATCATCTTTCAAATGCAGCCCAGAGGCCACCTGCCTGTAGCCCATCCCTCAGTGGAAGCCGTTTTCCTCTCCTCTGACCCTCAAGGATCTGTATCTCTCCCTTGGCTAAATCACTTGGCCCTCTTACTTTCTTTTGATTAAAAAAATATATATATATTTATTAGACTCTGCTGGGTCTTACTTGCATTATGTGAGATCTAGTTCCTGAACAGGGATCAAACCAGGGCCGCCTGTATTGGAAGCACAGAGTCTTAGCTGCTGGGCCTCTAAGGAAGTCCTGGCCCTGTTACTTCTTTATGGAAAATGGCCCATTTCTCCAGGTGTACTCTGAGCTGGAGGGCAGGGATCCGGACAAGCTTATTTCTATATCCCCCATAAGCTTGGCACAATAAATACAGATGGGGACAGTGGGTACTTAGGGAGGGGTAAGAAGGGCTCTGTGATTTGCTGATCATTTCTGGAGCTTGGCAGACAAACTTCATCTCCCCTGCCGTAGCAGATTAAAGATGTCTGCAAATTCTTTGACTTTGACTTTCCTCCCATGGAGAGGTGGGGTCCAGGTCCCCTTCTCTTGCACCTAGATGGGCCTGTGACTGCTTTGACCAACAGAGCTCAGTAGAAGTGGTGCCCTTTCAGGCCTTGGCTCAGGCCTTGAGAGCCTGCAGCTTCTGCTTGCTGTCAGGTGGGGTTCTGAGCTGCGCCGTGGACAGGTCTTACTACTCTGGCTGGTGAAGTCCCACACAGAGGTCCCAAGACTGCGTGGAAAGGGAGAGCGACCCACCTGGGCCCAGCCAGTGTCCATCAAGTCACCAGGAATGTGAGTGAAACTGATGGACCCTTCAGATGAGCCCAGCTGCCAGCTGCATCAAGCAACCTCAGTAATGCCATGTGGAGCCAAAGTATTGTTCCACCGACCCCTGCCTGAATTCCTAACCCACGAAATCACTAGATGTCATAAAATGCTTGTTTAAAACCACTAACTTTGGGAAATTTCCTGGTGGTCCAGTGGTTAGGACTTGGTGCTCTCACTGCCGGGGCCCTGGGTTCAATCCCTGGTCAGGGAACTAAGATGCTGCAAGAGGCATGTGATCTATTAGGGATGTCTGCCATGGATACAGAGGGGAGTAAGAGGGGTTATCACCTGTGATTCACTTTTCATATGTCTGGCCGATTCATGTTGAATACAGCTGACACATGATTTTGTTTAAGCCTCATAGGTAGGGCTTGAGGTGAGGTGAAGGTGAAGTCGCTCAGTCGTGTCCGACTCTTTGCGACCCTGTGGACTGTAACCTACTAGGCTTCTCTGTCCATGGGATTCTCCAGGCAATGTGATGTGGAGTGGATTGCCATTTCCTTCTCCAGGGGATCTTTCCAACCCAGGGATCGAACTCCGGTCTCCCACATTGGAGGCAGACGCTTTAACCTGAGCCACCAGGTAGGGCTTATCATCTGTATTTTATTTTCTGTGTTTTTAAAAAAATCTGTATTTCCTTATAAATACGGAAAGTGAGGAACAGAAAAGTTACATAGCTTGCCTCGCAGTTTACTCAGCTCATAGGGGCAGAGGAGATTCTGGGGCGCAGAGTCCACTAAACAAGGCAAGAACGCAGGCGTTTCCCCGGAGGCAAACCTCCCCTCCTTCCTGATTGATGGCTGACCCCTCACCCACTCTTCTGTCTGCTAGCGCTCAGCCCGGCTTTACTCTGGGACTGAAAAGAGTTGGCACTCAGCCAGCGTCACCAGGGCCCCAGAACTGCAGACTTTCCCCGCCACCCCCTGCTTGTCACGGGAGGCTGGTGCTCAGGTATCTCTCAAGGGTGGAACCATCTAAGTTTGTAAAGAGCTTAAGGTAATACCCATTTCACGTCCCCCGGCTCCCAGAGCCAGGCAGAGCCAAGCGCTCCCCGTTCAAGGTTCTTAGAGAGCAGTTACGCAAAGCTTTCGGGGGGAGTCAGAACCCAGGATGGGGGGAGGGTGGGGGAGGGGTTGAGAGCTCAAGCCCCGCTCCACCCCTTCCTGGAGGTGTGATCCTGCACAGGTGACTTCACCGTTCCGACTCTCAGTTTTTTCATCTGTCAAGTGGGGATTATTAGACCTACCCTGCATAGTAATTTTAAAGATAAAGGGATTTAATGTGAGTAAATTCCTAGTGTCACGCTTGGCACACATGGGTGCTTATTAAATATTTCTTGATGAATGAGTGAATGAATGAATGAATGAAGAGCTGGGTAACACTTTACCACGCTGAGGTGTCTACTTAGTTCTGGATCCCAGCTGGCTATCTCCCTATACTCACTGTGCCTAGCACAGCAAGGGCACCTAATATGTATTTGTCAAAATAATTCTTCTAAGTCTAACCTAAGAAAGTCATTTCCAGGCGCACACACACACACAAATCATACCATACTGTACATTCCAAAGCAGACAGAATTTATTCAGGTGATGATAACACCTACGCTCTTCAGACTCCATATCAGGCAGCCTCATCTGTGAATCAGGAAATAAAAAAAAAAAAAAAAAAAAAAAAAAGACCTCTGAACACACGAAATAGACAGCATAAAGTTCATGCACCGATACCTGTGGCTTTTCTCCTGAAAGTAACCTCTAGTCCTCATTTTTAACCTAGTAACTCTTGGTTAACAAGCAGATCCAACAAGCATCATACGATGGATTTGAAATCTACTTTTCTTAGATGAGAAGGCACAAGCTGGAAATGAAGAATGAAGAGACACCCAGGAGGAGATGATTCCCAAGGGAAATTAGGTTTTGCATCCTTAAGACAGGAATGATAACAAAATTCAACAAAACTCCACAATGATACAAATTCTGGTAAACCGCAACTGGCAATTGGCTCCTGGTCCCCTGTAAATTACGCTCAACTAGCTGTGCAGGCTACTCTAAATTTGCAGTACACAATCTTGCATGTCACGTGATTGAATCTAACCCCTACCACTGTCCCATGAGATGGGTTATTATCCTCTTATTACAGGGCAGAGTTTCTCACTGAATTTAGGGATGATATTGATATTTGATATCAGTCGATATCAATGGACATTTAGGGATGGGTAGTTCCTTGTGGAGAGAAGGCAATGGCAACCCACTCCAATACTCTTACCTGGAAAATCCCATGGATGGCGGAGCCTGGTTGGACACGACCGAGTGACTTCACTTTCACTTTTCACTTTCCTGCATTGGAGAAGGAAATGGCAATCCACTCCAGTGTTCTTGCCTGGAGAATCCCAGGGACGGGGGAGCCTGGCAGGCGGCCGTCTATGGGGTCACACAGAGTCGGAAACGACTAAAGTGACTCAGCAGCAGCAGCAGCAGTAGCAGCAGCAGCTCCTCCTCGTGGGGAGCCATCCTGCGCATTGCAGAATGGTTAGCAGCATCTCTGACCTCAGCCCACAAGATGCCAGAAGCACCTCCCCACTCCTGCCTTGTGTCTCCAGGCATTATCAAACGCCCCTGGGGCAGAATTGCTCCCATCGAGAACTGTTAAAGATTTAGGGATTGAGGTTCAGAGAGAGTGAGAGTTGTCCAAGGTCATACAAGTCCATGGAGCAATCTAAGCTCTGAGCCCTTAAAAATTATGCCAGGTTACACTTGATTGTATAGTCAAAGCTATGGTTTTTCTAGTAGTCCTGTACAGATGTGAGCGCTAGACCATAAAGAAGGCTGAGTGCCAAAGAATTGATGCTTTCGAACTGTAGTACTGGAGAAGAATCTTGAGAGCCCCTTGGAAAGCAAAGAGATCAAGCCAGTCAATCCTAAAGAAACTCAACCTCGAATATTCATTGTGAGGATGGATGCTGAAGCGGAAGCTCCAGTACTTTGCCCACCTGACGCCAAGAGCCTACTCCTTGGAAAAGACCCTGATGCTGGGAAAGACTGAGGGCAAGAGGAGGGGGCAACAGAGGATGCGATGGTTGGATAGTACTGGAGAAGAATCTTGAGAGCCCCTTGGAAAGCAAAGAGATCAAGCCAGTCAATCCTAAAGAAACTCAACCTCGAATATTCATTGTGAGGATGGATGCTGAAGCGGAAGCTCCAGTACTTTGCCCACCTGACGCCAAGAGCCTACTCCTTGGAAAAGACCCTGATGCTGGGAAAGACTGAGGGCAAGAGGAGGGGGCAACAGAGGATGCGATGGTTGGAGGCTATCACTGACTCAATGGACATGAGTTTGAGCAAACTGTGGGAGATAGTGAAGGACAAGGAAGCCTGGCATTGGGCAGTCCATGGGGCTGCAAAGATTCGGACATGAATTAGTGACTAAACAAGTAACAGCAATGCTGTGGAGACTATTGTGAGGCTCATTTCCTGGAATAAAGGTTACAAATAGCCATTCTTAAGCCATCAGTGACTGCCCTGGGTCCTGAGGGATGACCTTTGTCCTTGGGGACAAATTTCCCTGAGCTGCATCCTTAGTCTCCCTGACCTTCTCCTCTTCGAGCTTGACAGCATCTGCATCCCTCTAGGCCTCACCCCCTGTGATCTGGACCTGGAGGAGTCTAGGTGGAGGGCTCTCTTGGGGGTGTGTGGAGTAGGGGCCTTTTGCGCACAGAGGTAGACAAGGAGCTGGGTATTTGTTGAGGCCACTGAACGCAAAGCTAAAGGAGCCTGGCATGTGACAAAGAATTCAGCAGCCTGATGCAGTCTGTGTTTATTTCCCTCTGATCCACTCTCACCCTTCAGTTCAGTTCAGTTCAGCCTCTCAGTCGTGTCCGACTCTTTGCGACTCCATGGACTGTAGCACGCCAGGCCTCCCTGTCCATCACCAACTCCCGGAGCTTACTCAGACTCATACACATTGAGTTGGTGATGCCATCCAACCATCTCATCCTCTGTCATCCACTTCTCCTCTCGCCTTCAATCTTTCCCAGCATCAGGGTCTTTTCCAATGAGTTGGTTCTTCGCATCAGGTGGCCAAGGTATTGGAGTTTCAGCTTCAACATCAGTCCTTCCAATGAACACCCAGGACTGATCTCCTTTAGGATGGACTGGTTGGATCTCCTTGCAGTCCAAGGGACTCTCAAGAGTCTTCTCCAACACAGCAGTTCAAAAGCATCAGTTCTTCTGCGCTCAGCTTTCTTTATAGTCCAACTCTCACATCCATACATGACCACTGGAAAAACTATAGCCTTTACTAGATGGACTTTTGTTGGCAAAGTAATGTCTCTGCTTTTGAATATGCTGTCTTGGTTGGTTATAACTTTCCTTCCAAGGAGTAAGCGTCTTTAATCTCATGGCTGCAGTCACCATCTGCAGTGATAGTAGTGTCTTATTTAAAGGGTCTCAGCTGTGGTGTAGGGAATGAGGCAGAGAACTCTAAGGGTACACATTAAGCAGACCATCAAAGGGAGCAATGTGCTTCCTTCTCCAAGACAGCAGGGATCTGGGAGAAGTTGAGTCTAGAACCCCAGGACCTGGAGCTTCCCTGCTCTGTGGCCCGCCTTGGAGGCTGGGGGTTTTGGCAGGCAGATTCCTTGTAAAACACCGTGCTCCCCAAGATTAGGGGCTGATTCAGATCTTGAGTGGGAGGAATCTAGGAAACATCTGAACACAGTCACACCTGTATGGCTCCATGTACAGGTCACAGCCCCAGGTGAACGCTTAAAACAGCCCGCTGTGTATGGAGACCACAGATGCTGCATATTCAGGACGGCTGCTTTCAAATAGTCAGATGTCTTATTCTAAACTGGTAAATGACAAAAAGCTTTGGTAAGCACAAACCTTTTCTTGGGATGAATGAATTCATTCAGTAAATGTTTACTGAGCACCTCTGTGTGACTAGGATACTATTAGGCATGGCACTGAATAGAACAGACAAAGATCCCTGCCCTCTCACTCGAGTAAGAGAGACAGACAATCCCAAGCAAGAGAGTGAAACAGAGCACATGTTACATAGTGTTGGTGTTAAGGGAAAAAAAAAAAACAAAGTAAGAAAGAGTAGGTGAGGTGAGATGTGACATATTAAGGGAAGGAGATGACAAGGAGAAAGTGGTTGTCAAGTAAAATCCTGGAGGATACGAGGGTGCCAGCCAAGGGATAAGGGAGGAAGAGCATTCCAAGCAAAGGAGACAGCAATTGCAAAGGCCCTGTGGTGGGCGTGTGCCCGCCTCATAGGAGGAACGTCTGAGAGCCTGAGCAGACTGGGGGAGGGAGGTGGGAGGGGGGCAGAGACGCGAGAGGCCCAAGCTGTGCTGGGTCCACAGGGTGTGGTAAGGAATCTGAATTTTCCTCTCAGCACAGAGGCCATGTCGCACAATCCCCGTGCCCCCCAACAGGAAGTAGAATTTTGGATAATTTGTCTTTGTTATTTGTGTGTTTGCCTGTTAATACAATGAATATCCACTGCTTTTAGAGTAAGAAGAAGAAAAAAAAAGCCAAACAGCTTTCTAGTTTGAAAAGTTTTGCTGAGTTTCAAATATTTTTGAATATTTTCAAAATATTTGAAAGTATTTTGCTGAGTTTTCTGTTTTCGCCCTATATTTTAGAACAGTTCTTAAGAACATCACAAAATTCAATTTGCATTATGAAAGATTTTCCACAGAGGGAAAACTCACCGGAAGTCTTCAATGGAATGACTTGGGTAAAAATTAATTGTATTAAAAATACAAAGTCGAGGGACTTTCCTGGTGGTCCAATGTTTAAGACTCCACGCTCCCTGCACGGGGGGCTCTGGATTCAATCTCCGGTTGGGGAATTAGATCTTGCATGCCCCAACTAAGACCCAGCACAGCCAAATAAGTTTTTAAAAATACGATGTATAGTATGTTTATAAGGTAGGAAATACGTTTTCCTCCAACCCAGTTATTGAGGGTGTTCCCAGGGTGTAAGGAATGCTGAGAAGGGTGCAGGCACTTCCAGAGAGCCTGGGCAGTGGCTAAGGGCACTGGCTGGGAGCTGACTGCCACAGTCTAGTGCCCGTTCCTACTCTGCCACCCTGGTAGGCTTCCTAATCACTTGAGGCTCAGTTTTCTCATCTATAAAAAGAGAACAATAATTATGCTTGTGATAGTGTAGGAAACAGAAGCCACTCGAGGTACATTGAACAAGAGGGATTTAACACAGGGAAGTAGGGGCTTATAGAATTGGTGGAAGGGCTGAAGGAGAAAGCTCTAGGATGGGCTTCTGGGAGCTGTGTCCAGAAGTGACCCATCGGGGGGCTGTAGCATCTGAGATTGTGTTCAAGACATAACCCCCTCACTGCCGATCACAGAACAGGAAGGCAGAGTTTGAAGCCACCATTAAGTTGCCTCCTGGCACCTATGTTTAAGAGGCACAAGAATATATTGCAGTAAAGTCTCATATTTTCCCAGACTTAATTGGCCAGCAGAAATAATTAAAAGCAGAGGAAAAGGGGGCCCTGCTTCTCTTCAAATCTCTCACTAGAGCAACTAACTGGCAGAATCTAATTTATAGCTAGAACCCTAGGTGCAAGGGAGTCTGGGAAATGTAGTTTTTAACTTTCCAACCTTTTCACAAAAGGTGAGATCACCTGGGTCTTCTGAGAAGCAGAGGCCAAGTCAGAATATTAGGAGAAATGCTTGAGCAGAGTAGAGAAAATAAAGTAGTAGGGAAAGGGCTGAATGAGTCTGGAAGAGTTGTCAGGTTGCAAAGCAAGTTGACTCAGTGAAGGGGAGTTGGAGAGAGAATTGGGTGGAAGCATTTGAGGAGGTTTCAGCAACTCAGTCTGAGATTCTCTGAACCAACCTTGATTTATAAGGTAGTCCACGTCTCCAAAGAAGGAGTCTGTCTTAGCATCTCCATTACTGTCAGTTGTTTGTGGCATCATTCCATGGGGATGGGTTACAAAGCACTACTGCTGGGTTCCTTAGGCAACTACACTCCTTGTAACTGGACGCCTTCTGGGCCTGTTTTCATGGCTCCCCGTAAGGATAGGAGGTCAGGCAAATCAGGCCACGAGCCTACCCTGATAACAGTACCCATTTCCTGGGGTTCCTGTTCTGTACCTACATGCATGCTCGGTCGTGTCTGACTCTTTGAGACCCCATGGACCACAGCCCGCCAGGCTTCTCCGTCCATGGAATTTTCTAGGCAAGAATACGGGAGTGCATTGCCATTTTCTCCTCCAGGGGATCTTCCTGATCCAGAGACTGAATCCGCGTCTCTTGCGTCCCCTGCATTGGCAGGTGGGTTCTTTCCCTAGGGTAATGTGAGGGTTAAATGAGATACTAGAAATAAAGTGCTTAGAATAGTACACGCCAGAGAGTAAGTGCTCAGCAAATGTGCAGGGCAGGTTGGAGGTCACGGAGGCCCCTTCTGGCCCTCAAGGCCTTCCCCACCTTCTGTGGGAGACCTTGCCGAGCGTCCTAGAAACAAATAAGGAGAGGACGATGCACTGCAGGCAGGGAGGGTGTACATGGCTGTCTGTTCTTAACACTAGGGAAGCTTCTCACAAGACAGTTTCCAGGTCCCACCCTGGGAGTGCTGATTCAGCTGGTGGGAGGTGGGGCCTGAACACACACAGTTTGCTCATGAGGCCTGGGGCTCTGAGACCAGCTGCTTTGGGATCCCAGTTGTACATGTCAGAGGAAGCAGTACTTAGCGAGGGAGCCGGTAAGGAAAGGAAGGTAGGAAAGACTTTGAAGAAGAGATGGAGCCTGAATAGGGTCTTGACGGATGAATAGGAGTTGAAAGAGAAGGAGCAGAGGACATTCCAGGTGAAGGGAACAGTGTGCATGAAGCAAAGAGGCTTTAAAGAGCTCAGGGCGCTTAGGAACCCACAAGGTTTGGTCTGATCAGGTCAATGATGTGTGTGTGTTTTTAATTGAACATTTACAAATGGCAGGTTCAGTGCTAAGGGTTTAACACACTTTATATTACCGAGTTCTTACAGCAGTTCTATGAGGTCAGTATTATTATCCCTCCCATTTTGCCGATGAAGTAACTGAGGCTTAGAGAGGTTGAGTGACTTCCCCTAAACCACACAGCTATTTTAAGATGAAGTCAGGGTTGGAATTTATTTGTGTCCAAAGGCCGTGCTGTTGACATTCCTAGGAGAAGAGGCTAAAGAAACAGGTAGTCATCTGTACAGGACATTTGTGCAGTTGGAGTGTGAAGTCTATTGATGGGAACACAGGTTTGGTATCATCAGAAGAGGGTTCACACTGCTCCCAAGGGCTCTGGAGCTTTGGGCAAGTTAGTTAGGCTCTCCAAGCCTTGTTTTCTTCATGTGCAAAATGATGTAATAATGTCTGTCTTAGGGTAGGTCATGAGATGGAAGGAGTTATGGAACACACCAAGCACAATGCCCTTTTCATGCTGTTCACGGGGTCCTCAAGGCAAGACTACTGAGGTGGTTTGCCATTCCCTTCTCCAGTGGACCATGTTTTGTTATTTATTGAAAGGACTGATGCTGAAGCTGAAGCTCCAATACTTTGGCCACCTGATAGGAAGAACTGACTCATTGGAAAAGACCCTGATGCTGGGAAAGATTGAAGGCGGGAGGAGAAGGGGACGACAGAGGATGAGATGGTTGGATGGCATCACTGACTCAATGGACATGAGTTTGAGCAAGCTCTGGGAGTTGGTGATAGACAGGGAAGCCTGGCGTGCTGAAGTCCATGGGGTCACAAAGAGTCGGACACGACTGAGCGACTGAACTGACTGAGTGTGATGCCTAGTTCTCAATAAGAACATGGTGATTGGCAGCTCTTATTATTAACTCATGCAAATATGTTGGGACTTCAACTTGTAGAAGCTGGGAAACCTAGAGGGTTTCAAGCCAAAAGATTGTAAATAACTCTAGAAGGTCCATGAGGGAGCAAAGCCCTGAGTTCAAGGAATGCCTCTCAGACGGTGAGCTTTTAGGCATGAATTAGGGGCCCAGGAGGCTTTGGGGGCAGGGGTGATCACAGAGTCAGTTGACTCTGTGAGTGTTCTGGAAGTCTCACCAAGTGGTCATTTACCCACTGCCCAGTCCATCAGAGAGCGTTGGATATTACTTTGGAAAAATCTTAGGAGGGGCTTCCTGGGCTGGGGTGAAGGAGAAGGCCATCTCACAGTGCCCACTGCTGTAATGTCCGGGTCACAATCCTGTAAAGACTCAGTTCCCCAAATATTAGAACAAACACCAGACTGTGACGTATGTGTATTCCATGGGCGGCGGAATCACTGGGGGTCCCTTTCGTGTTTTTGCATGTCTTCTACCCTGAGTATGTACTGATTTCTGTTTTTTGAAATAGCAAAGTAAATGTTATTTTTAAAGGGAAAAAATAGGGACTTCCCTGGTGGCCCAGTGGTTAAGAATCTGCCTGCCAAGGCAGGGGAGCGGGGTTCAGTCCCTGGTTCAGGAAGAGGCCACAAGCCTTGGAGCAACTAAGGCTGTGTGCCACAGCTCTCGCGCTTGCGCTCTGGAGCCCACAAGCTCAAGTCACTGAGCCCGCACGCCTAGAGCCCGGTTGTCAGAGGAAGCAGTACTTAGCGAGGGAGCCGGTAAGGAAAGGAAGGTAGGAAAGACTTTGAAGAAGAGATGGAGCCTGAATAGGGTCTTGACGGATGAATAGGAGTTGAAAGAGAAGGAGCAGAGGACATTCCAGGTGAAGGGAACAGTGTGCATGAAGCAAAGAGGCTTTAAAGAGCTCAGGGCGCTTAGGAACCCACAAGGTTTGGTCTGATCAGGTCAATGATGTGTGTGTGTTTTTAATTGAACATTTACCAATGGCAGGTTCAGTGCTAAGGGTTTAACACACTTTATATTACCGAGTTCTTACAGCAGTTCTATGAGGTCAGTATTATTATCCCTCCCATTTTGCCGATGAAGTAACTGAGGCTTAGAGAGGTTGAGTGACTTCCCCTAAACCACACAGCTATTTTAAGATGAAGTCAGGGTTGGAATTTATTTGTGTCCAAAGGCCGTGCTGTTGACATTCCTAGGAGAAGAGGCTAAAGAAACAGGTAGTCATCTGTACAGGACATTTGTGCAGTTGGAGTGTGAAGTCTATTGATGGGAACACAGGTTTGGTATCATCAGAAGAGGGTTCACACTGCTCCCAAGGGCTCTGGAGCTTTGGGCAAGTTAGTTAGGCTCTCCAAGCCTTGTTTTCTTCATGTGCAAAATGATGTAATAATGTCTGTCTTAGGGTAGGTCATGAGATGGAAGGAGTTATGGAACACACCAAGCACAATGCCCTTTTCATGCTGTTCACGGGGTCCTCAAGGCAAGACTACTGAGGTGGTTTGCCATTCCCTTCTCCAGTGGACCATGTTTTGTTATTTATTGAAAGGACTGATGCTGAAGCTGAAGCTCCAATACTTTGGCCACCTGATAGGAAGAACTGACTCATTGGAAAAGACCCTGATGCTGGGAAAGATTGAAGGCGGGAGGAGAAGGGGACGACAGAGGATGAGATGGTTGGATGGCATCACTGACTCAATGGACATGAGTTTGAGCAAGCTCTGGGAGTTGGTGATAGACAGGGAAGCCTGGCGTGCTGAAGTCCATGGGGTCACAAAGAGTCGGACACGACTGAGCGACTGAACTGACTGAGTGTGATGCCTAGTTCTCAATAAGAACATGGTGATTGGCAGCTCTTATTATTAACTCATGCAAATATGTTGGGACTTCAACTTGTAGAAGCTGGGAAACCTAGAGGGTTTCAAGCCAAAAGATTGTAAATAACTCTAGAAGGTCCATGAGGGAGCAAAGCCCTGAGTTCAAGGAATGCCTCTCAGACGGTGAGCTTTTAGGCATGAATTAGGGGCCCAGGAGGCTTTGGGGGCAGGGGTGATCACAGAGTCAGTTGACTCTGTGAGTGTTCTGGAAGTCTCACCAAGTGGTCATTTACCCACTGCCCAGTCCATCAGAGAGCGTTGGATATTACTTTGGAAAAATCTTAGGAGGGGCTTCCTGGGCTGGGGTGAAGGAGAAGGCCATCTCACAGTGCCCACTGCTGTAATGTCCGGGTCACAATCCTGTAAAGACTCAGTTCCCCAAATATTAGAACAAACACCAGACTGTGACGTATGTGTATTCCATGGGCGGCGGAATCACTGGGGGTCCCTTTCGTGTTTTTGCATGTCTTCTACCCTGAGTATGTACTGATTTCTGTTTTTTGAAATAGCAAAGTAAATGTTATTTTTAAAGGGAAAAAATAGGGACTTCCCTGGTGGCCCAGTGGTTAAGAATCTGCCTGCCAAGGCAGGGGAGCGGGGTTCAGTCCCTGGTTCAGGAAGAGGCCACAAGCCTTGGAGCAACTAAGGCTGTGTGCCACAGCTCTCGCGCTTGCGCTCTGGAGCCCACAAGCTCAAGTCACTGAGCCCGCACGCCTAGAGCCCGGGCGTCACAACAAGAGAGGGTGAGAGTCGCTCAGTCACTGTCTAAATCTGGGCTCGTCCATGGAATTCTCCAGGCCAGAGTACTGGAGTGGGGAGCCTTTCCCTTCTCCAGGGGATCTTCCCAACCCAGGGACTGAACCCAGGTCTCCAGCATTGCAGGCGGATTCTTAACCAGCTGAGCCACAGGGAAGCCACTGCAATGAGGAGCCAAGCACCGAAACTGGAGAGTAGCCCCCACTTGCCGCAACTAGAGAAAAGCCTGCCCACAGCGTGAAAACCCAGCGCAGCCAAAAATGAATATATAATAAATTGATTAAATAAAAAGGAAAAAATAGCCCTTGCATGGGAAGGCTGATTAACATCTCCCCCAGCAGCCCATCAAGAAGGGCTGGGACCAACCCCTCCCCCACCCCACCCTGACTTCCTCTGTGGGAGCAGTTCCATCAAAACCCTCCGGGACTGACAAGTCCTTTATCCTCATCAGCAAGCCAGTGGTGGCGTGAGTGTGTGTGTGTGTGTGAGCGGGGGGTGGAGGTGAGGTGGGGGAACGGTTAGGGGAGCTGTTCTCAAACTTCGTTGTCTCAGGATCAGTTTACACTCTTAAAAATGACTGAGGAATTTTATGGGTTATATCCGTTGCTAATTTACCTGGCTCCAAACATCGGTATTGCTGCTGTTGCTCAGTTGCTAAGTCCTGGCTGACTCTCTGCGACCCCATGGGCTGCAGCACACCAGGCTTCCCTGTCCTTCACTGTCTCCCGGAGTTTGCTCAGGTTCAAGGAGGTTGCCAAACCCAACTTAAAGTAAAGATAAGAAACTCACTATATGCTAACATAAAAAAATGTTCATAAAAAGTCGCAAATTTTTCCAAATTAAAAAAAATTAGTGAGAAGAGTGACTTGTTTTTAGACTTTTGCAGATCTCTTCTATGTCTGATTTAATAGACGACAGATGGATTCTTGATTCCACCGTTGCATTTAATCTGTCGTGATATCACATGTCATGTAGCTTCTGGAAAATCCCAGAGATGAGTTTTGTCAGAGAATGAGAGTGAAAAAGACAAATAACATCTCAGAACTACTATGAAAATAGTTTTGACCTTGTAGACCCCCTCCGAAGGTCTCGGGGACCCCCAAGGAGTCCACAGTCAACATTTTGAGAACTGTTGTTCTAGGCAGACTCTCCCAGGCTGTTTCCAGAAACAACCATTGTGATTTAGGTGTGAACACATCTGGCCCGCCGTCCCAGGGGGAGGGCGGTGGGGGGAAGGGATTGATGAAAAGCCAAATGTGTGTCTGTGCCCCGAGCGAGCACAGCCCCCTTCTCTCACCGTGTTACCATGTCAGCTGCTAGACAAGCCGTGGAAATTTCTAATGACAGCTCTCACGTTTCACCTCTGCTGAGAAAACAACAGGCCAGACAGAGGGGATAAAAGGCAGAGAAGAGAGGGTGGGGGAGGCGGCTTTGTTGGCTGTTCCAAGGGGCAGAAAGGGGCGCTCTGGCTTTGGGGTCCCTGCGGGGTGTGCGTGTGTGCAGAGGGCCCACGCCTTGAGCCGGGCCTCAGGAGCAGAACTTGAGGCGGCCCGCCTGGCCTCTGACTCACCCTCCCGAGTTTCACCGGATGCAGTTGGCTAATTTTTGGAGAGGGAGCCCCAGTCTCTGTGGCCCAGGAGGGGTGAGCCTCACCCCTCTTCTCCGAAGAGGCCATGAATCCAAGTCAGCCCTCGGTCCTCCTCTGGGCTGCATCCTTCCTGGTCCCCACACCCCCTCCCCAGGTAGTGGAGGCTTCCAGCTGCCATTCTGGGGGGCTGAGGAAATAGGAGTGTGAGGGCATTCATTGAGCGCCTGCCGTGTACAGTGGGCTCTGCGCTAATTCCTTCCAGCGCCTGCTGCATTTAACCCTAATCTGTGCTATGGGAGTCATTACTATTCTTCTCCTTTTATTTTTTAATGGTTAAAAGGGCAATCTTATTTAGATGTTACTTTTGCATAATCTTTAGTAAGATAGACAAACAGATAAAAATTGTTTACCAAGAGGTTTTTTTTTTTTTAATGCCACTTTAAATTCAATTTACAAAGGATTGGTAATACTGCAAGATGACAACTCCAGTTTACAAAACAAGAATTACTTACTACACTGGTTAATACATTCCCATGAGTACTCAGTGGATGAAAATATGTCGTGAGTTTCAGCTGCAAATTATTACAAAGCTTTCACAATCTAGCCATTTGATGCTCAGAAAAAATTTCTGAATTCTAAAAATGTACTTAAGTTTTTTTTTTTTTTAATGCCACTTTAAATTCAATTTACAAAGGATTGGTAATACTGCAAGATGACAACTCCAGTTTACAAAACAAGAATTACTTACTACACTGGTTAATACATTCCCATGAGTACTCAGTGGATGAAAATATGTCGTGAGTTTCAGCTGCAAATTATTACAAAGCTTTCACAATCTAGCCATTTGATGCTCAGAAAAAATTTCTGAATTCTAAAAATGTACTTAAGTGAAAGTGCTAAGTTTCCAACAGAGTGGTTGATTTTCTGTTGTTAATCCCAAATTATTCCCCTTTTATCTGTGAGGATACAAAGCCCAAGGAGGAAATGACTTGTCCATGTGCTAAGCCAGGGACTGAAGCTGGGACTGGACTAGGTTTCTCTAGACCCATAGCTCAGACTAGTAATCTCTCCTCTATAAATTGTTGTGCTAAGAATCAGGCTCTGTGGCTCAGTTGGTGAAGAATCTGCCTGCAATGCAGGAGACGCAAGTTTGATCCCTGGGATGGGAAGATCCCCTGGAGAAGGAAATGGCATCCCTCTCCAGTATTTTTACTGGGTGAATCCCATGGACAGAGAAGCTGGGTGAGCTTTAGTCTGCAGGGTTCAGGAGTTGAACACGACTTAGCTACTAAATCATGATGAACCATAAGAATCAGGCACTTATTAATGTACCAGATTAGTACAGAGTACATTATGCATTTCCTAATGTACCAGATTACTGGTACATGCTAAGTACTTACATGTACATAGCATGAAAACCCAGTGCAGCCAAAAATGAATAAATAATAAATTGATTAAATAAAAAGGAAAAAATAGCCCTTGCATGGGAAGGCTGATTCGCATCTCCCGCAGCAGCCCATCAAGAAGGGCTGTGACCAGGGCTGCCTAGAGTCTAATGCACTAATGCATTAGAGTACATTTACTAATGTACCAGATTACTGAACCCTGGGCTAGCTGGCCCCACACAGAATGAAACACATCCCCTGCCCTCCTCCCAGCTTGTGGTGTACTTGGCTGGAGATGTGGGGTGAGTGAGGGCTGAGCAAGCAATCAGGCGATGGCAACTGGTTGTGCCAAGTCCTGTGGTGCGGTGAGGAGGACGAGGGAGCTAGAGGAGGTCCTAACTCAGACTGCTGAGGGGGTGGGCAAGGATGGCTTCCTGGAGGAGGTGGTGTGTAAATGAGGGACAGCTTGGAACCTCCAAACAAGGAGGAGGAAGAGAAGTGTCCCAAGGAGGAATCACAACTCAGGGGCACATAGCAGGTGACCGTGTTCCCCTTTCCACTCATTCCTGGGGCATTGCTCCCCAGCCCAAGAGGAGTTCCAGGATTTTTACTGAGTCTCGACTCCCATTTACATTCTGTTTCTGGAGTGAGAATCAGATGGTGGTGCCAGCTGGGACAGTAATTGCAGTCTCTTCCCCTTCCTGGAAGCTGGGGCCAGCGATGGGGGTGGGGTCTCAGGGTGGCTTCCAGGGCCCAGGGCGTGGGAGCTCAAGCCACTTTTAGAAACTGAAATTTTGTACATGGAGCCTCTTTTCATGTCAGGCACTGACCTGGGCTTTCCTTGTGGCTCAGCTGGTAAAGAATCCGCCCACAATGCGGGAGAGCTGTGTTTCTCTCCCTGGGTTGGGAAGATTCCCTGAAGAAGGGAAAGGCTACCCACTCCAGTATTCTGGCCTGGAGAATTCCTGTATAGTCCATGGGGTCACAAAGAGTCAGACATGACTGAGCAACTTTCATTGACCTAGGTCCTGAACATAAAGTATATCATTGGAATTTGACAATCCCCTTGAGATTCAGGATGAATTTGTTTTAGGTGGGAACAGTTTCACTAAAACCTTACATAATTCCAAATGCTCGTGGTACAAGATCAGTCCTTGCAAAGACGTCTTGTGCTTTTGTTTACCATCCAAAATGTCCAACCATGAGGCTGAGGTGTGTAGAGGCTACTTGCTCAGCCTGCTGTGGAATCATGTGGGTTTTGATGCTTTTCTTGTGGGAAGGAGCCGCGTATACTCTTTCATAGTTTGGGTGATGTTTTGTTAACATGTCCTTGTATTACATAACCTCCTTCCTGGTACCATCACTAACACCACTTTGCAGATGAGGAAACTGAGGTTTTGAGAGGTAAAGGACCAGCCTGGGGTTAATAGTGGAGCTGGAATTGGGGCTCAGGTAGACTGACCTCTAACCTCGCAATCTTTGCCCTGCTTCACTTGTTCTAGAAACATCCCTGAATCTAGGAAGACCTCCCTCCACTGTTCCTGAGCCTCACCTGGCCTAACTCTTAGATCACTTAGATCCCTCTGAGAGAGGGAGCAGCAGTGGGAGAGGGAGGAACCTGCCTTGAAGCGTGTGTTTAAGACTTTCCTGAGTGACTGGAGAAGACTCTTAAGGTCCACTGGACAGCGAGGAGCTCAAGCCAGTCCAGCCTAAAGGAAATCAACTCTGAATGTTCACTGGAAGGACTGATGCTGAAGCTGAAGCTCCAACACTTTGGTCACCTGATGCGAAGAACTGACTCATTGGAAAAGACCCTGGGAAAGACTGAGGGCAGGAGGAGAAGGGGACCACAGAGGATGAGATGGTTGGATGGCATCACCTACTCGATGGGCATGAGTCGAGAGGTAGTAGACATAACTCTGGAGAGGTAGTGAAGGACAGGGAAGCCTGGTGTGCAGCAGTCCATGGGGTCGCAAAGAGTCGGTCACGACTGAGCGACTGAACAGCAGGTGACTCGGGCTGGGCCCTTAAAGAGAGTCAGCCCCAGCGTGTCTGGGCAAGGCCCCCTGTCTCTGCCCCCCTTTCCTCAAACAAGGGAATGAGTGTGAGGCCAGATGGGGTGAGAGAGGCTGTAAGAGGTGGGGGTGTGCCAGTAGTGGGGATAGAATAAAAAGATCTTGAAACTGATCAACAGCAGTGAAGTCATTTCTTACTGTTTCATAATAACGTCTCCCTCCTCCAAAAATAACAAAGAAAACTCAGAAACTCCTGAGAAGCCCAAAGAAGACAGTATAAAAATCCACAGTCCTAGCACTCGTGCAGAAATGCTGCTAGTATTTTGGGTGTGACTCCTTCTAGTCTTCTTCTACGCACCTATCTATAGACCTATTTATAGTTATAATGAAAATGTATTCATAATAACATTTTATTATTGGCTAAATAATACACGTTCACTGTAGAACAGTTGGAGAGTAGAATGGACAAAAGAAAGTAAAAACGTTAATCTTGGCTAGCAGGACTTTCTAGGTGTTTCTCTTTTTTCTCTTGATTGTGTTATAATGCTATTATTAATTTAAGAAAAGTTACCAGCATGTAGGCAGGTTTATTGCAATCATTTCTCCAAGCCAACAATTTGAAGATAAAACAAAGCTGTGGATTTTAGCCTCTTTTAGGTCGCAGAGGCTCTTGAGAATTTAAGAGCGATGGACACACTAATTGCACATATAAAGTCTCCCTAAACTGTCAGGGGATCTGAAAACTCCCTAGAACCCCTGCATAGGCAGGGGAGCCCCAGTGTGAGATTTCCGTTATTCGTGAATTATTACCAAGTGAAGAAGGGCTTCCACTTCCCTCAAGTTGAAAGGACAGTTACACCCAAAACCTCTGCTGCCCTTGACTCTCCTGTTTCATCTGAATTTGTTACCATTTTTATTCATTTATCCATTGCCGGCTGCACTTGCCTCTGTTGCGGTGTGCGGGCTTCTCTTGCTGCAGGGTGCGGGCTCTGGAGGGCCTGGCCTTCAGTAGTTGGGGCACATGGGCTGAATAGTTGCAGCTCCCAGGCTCCAGAGCAAGGCTCAGCAGCTGTGGTGCTCAGACTTAGTTGAGCGTCTTCCCCCAAGGCATGCGGGATCTTTCCGGATCAGGGATCAGACCTGTATCTCCTGCACTGGCAGGTGGATTCTTAACCCCTGGATAACCTGGGAGGTCCCTGTAAGGTGCTTTTTAACTATAATGGTTTCAGTTCTCATCTTCAAAATGGAAAAACGATAGAGTTGTAATATTGAAAGAGCTAGTATGTGGACCAGAGCAGAAGCTGACCCTCATGGAGTCTCGGTGATCATCCCCAGGTGGGGCCAGACGTGCCCACAGGCGGGCTGAGGAGCCCAAGCCCTGTGCTGAGCAGAGGCGGAACAGCAGTGAGAATGGGCCAAACAGGAAAGGCCACCATAACGAGAGGCCAGGAGGCCACTTTCGCCCCGAGACTCCGCAGGAAGGTGGATCACTAGCCCCCTCCTCCGGATCCTCAGTAGGTGAGGAAAAATGACGTACTCACGTCTGCTGGACTTGAGTCTCGGCCCCAGAGACTTCTCTGTTGAGAACTGATGGGCGAGGTCGAGGGGAGAGGGGGTGGGCTGGAACCCACAGCACTGTGGAGGGGGTCTGAATTTGGTGTATGGGCACATGTCTCCACAGGCATCACACAACACTCAGGATGCAAGGATGAGTGTGGACCGTGAGGATCTCCACTTGTGTGGTTTTTCAAAAAATGATGGAGAAGTATCTTACTTCAATATTTGGACAGAGGTTGGTTCACACCATCATGAAACCATAGCCTCAGGTTTAGGAGGGATCTCAGTGGTTGTTGCCCACTCTTTCTCACTCCTTCTCATCCTTTTGAGGAAAACAGAACAAAGCTATAGGTAAATTCAGGTTTCAGACTGCAGACCTGGGTTGTAATCTGATCTATTCTGGCAGTTTTTTCAGATAAATCATGCATTCTCTCTCTTGCTCACCTCTGGGCCGTGGCACACGCTGTTCTATCTGAGCTGTCTTCTTCACCCTTTTATCAGACCAATACCCACTCCCTTCTTGAGACTCAGAGTCGATATTATCTCCTCCAAGGAGCTTTCTCTGACCACTGCTCACCCCATTTCCCCTGAGTGTAAGACTTTCCAAAGATGTTGGTTTCGTCCAGCATACTACTTATTAGTTTGAACATTCTTTGGCATTGCCTTTCTTTGGGACTGAAATGAAAACTGTCCTTTTCCAGTCCTGTAGCCGCTGCTGAAGTTTCCAAATTGGCTGGTATATTGGGTGCAGCACTTTCACAGAATTATCTTTTAGGATTTGAAATAGCTCAACTGGAATTCCAAAATCACTGCAGATGGTGATTGCAGCCACGAAATTAAAAGACGTTTACTCTTTGGAAGGAAAGTTATGACCAACCTAGACAGCATTTTCAAAAGCAGAGACACTACTTTGCCAACAAAGGTCCGTCTAGTCAAGGCTATGGTTTTTCCAGTAGTCATGTATGGATGTGAGACTTGGACTGTAAAGAAAGCTGAGCGTCAAAGAATTAATGCTTTTGAACTGTGGTGTTGGAGAAGACTTGAGAGTCCCTTGGACTGCAAGGAGATCCAACCAGTCCATCCTAAAGGAGATCATTCCTGGGTGTTCATTGGAAGGACTGATAGTAAAGCTGAAACTCCAGTACTTTGGCCACCTCATGCGAAGAGTTGACTCATTGGAAAAGACTGTGATGCTGGGAGGGATTGGGGGCAGGAGGAGAAGGAGACAACAGAGGGTGAGATGGCTGGATGGCATCACTGACTCGATGGACGTGAGTCTGAGTGAACTCCAGGAGTTGGTGGTGGACAGAGAGGCCTGGAGTGCTGCGATTCATGGGGTCGCAAAGAGTCAGGCACGACTGAGCCACTGGACTGAACTGAACTGGAATTCCATCACCTCCACTAGCTTTGTTTGTAGTGATGGCCCTCTTGACTTCACATTCCAGGATGTCTGGCTCTAGGTGAGTGATCACACCATCATGGTTATCTGGGTCATGAAGATCTTTTCTGTATAG
>SJYC01030637.1:0-10261 GCA_006408675.1 Madoqua kirkii
CTTGCTTCTATCACCAGTCACATCCACAATTGGGTATTGTTTTTGCTTTGGCTCCATCTCTTCATTCTTTCTGGAGATGTGTATAAGAGACAGCCAGGATGTCTGGCTCTAGGTGAGTGATCACACCATCATGGTTATCTGGGTCATGAAGATCTTTTCTGTATAGTTTTTCTGTATATTCTTGCCACCTCTTCTTAATATCTTCTGCTTCTGTTAGGTCCATACCATTTCTGTCCTTTATTGTGCCCATCTTTGCGTGAAATATTCCTTTGGTATCTCTCATTTTCTTGGAGATCTCTAGTCTTTCCCATTCTATTGTTTTCCTCTATTTCTTTGCATTGATCACTGAGGAGGGCTTTCTTAGTCTCCTTGCTATTCTTTGGAGCTCTGCCTTCAAATGGGTATATCTTTCCTTTTCTCCTTTGCCTTTAGCATCTCTTCTTTTCTCAGATATTTGTAAGGCCTCCTCAAACAAGCATTTTGGCTTTTTGCATTTCTTTTTCTTGGAGATGGTCTTGATCCCTGCCTTCTGTACAATGTCATGAACTTCCATCCACAGTTCATCAGGCACTCTGTCTATCAGGTCTAATACCTTGAATCTATTTCTCACTTCCACTGTATAATCATAAGGGATTTGATTTAGGTCATACCTGAATGGTCTAGTGGTTTTCCCTACTTTCTTCAATTTAAGTCTGAATTTGGCAATAAAAAGTTCATGATCTGAGCCACAGTCAACTCCCAGTCTTGTTTTTGCTGACTGTATAGAGCTTCTCCATCTTTGGCTGCAAAGAATACAATCAATCTGATTTTGGTGTTGACCATCTGGTGATGTCCATGTGTAGAGTCCTGTGTTACTGGAAGAGGGTGTTTGCCATGACCAGTGCGTCCTCTCGACAAAACTCTGTTAGCCTTTGACCTGCTTCATTCTGTACTCCAAGGACAAATTTGCCTGTCACTCCAGGTATCTCTTGACTTCCTACTTTTGCATTCCAGCCCCCTGTAATGAAAAGGACATCTTTTTGGGGTGTTAGTTCTAGAAAGTCTTGTAGATCTTCATAGAACCATTCAACTTCAGCTTCTTCAGCATTACTGGTTGGAGCATAGACTTGGATTACTGTGACATTGAATGGTTTGCCTTGGAAATGAACAGAGATCGTTCTGTCATTTTTGAGATTGCATCCAAGTACTGCACTTCGGACTCTTGTTGACTATGATGGCTACTCCATTTCTTCTAAGGGATTCTTGCCCACAATGGTAGATATAATGGTCATCTGAGTTAAATTCATCCATTCCAGTCCATTTTATTTCACTGATTTCTAAAATGTTGGTGTTCACTCTTGCCGTCTCCTGTTTGACCACTTCAAATTTACCTTGATTCCAGGTTCCTATGCAATATTGTTCTTTACAGCCTTGGACTGTAAAGAACCATCACCAGTCACATCCATAACTAGGTGTTATTTTTGCTTTGGCTCCGTCTCTTCATTCTTTCTGGAGTTGTTTCTCCACTGATCTCCGGTAGCATATTGTGCACCTACCGACCCGGGGAGTTCATCTTTCAGTGTCCTATGTTTTTGGCTTTTCATACTGTTCATGCGGTTTTTGAGGCAAGAATACTGAAGTGGTTTGCCATTCCCTTGTCCAATGGACCACATTTTGTCAGAGCTCTCCACCATGACCTGTCCATCTTGGGTGGCCCTACATGGCATGGCTCATCATTTCATTAAGTTAGACAAGGCTGTAGTCCATGTGATCAGATTGGTTTGTTTTCTGTGATTGTGGTTTTCATTCTGTCTACCCTCTGATGGAGAAGGATAAGAGGGTTATGGAAGCTTCCTGATGGGAGAGACTGACTGAGGAGAAAACTGGGTCTTATTCTGATGGGTGGGGCCATGCTCAGTAAACCTTTAATCCAATTTTCTGTTGATGGGTGGGGCTGTGTTCCCTCCCTGTTGTTTGACCTGAGGCCTAACCATGGTGGAGGTGATGAAGATAATGGCGACCTCCTTCAAAAGGTCCCACCAGGCACTCTCCCACTCAGTGCCCCCAGCCCTGCAGCAGACCACCACCGACCCACATTTCCACCAGACACTCCTGGACACACACAGGCTAGTCTGGGTCAGTCTCTTGTGGGGTCACTGCTACAGGTCTCTTGGGTCCTGGTACACACAAGCTTTTGTTTGTGCCCTCCAAGAGTCTGTTTCCCCAGTCCTTTTTAAGTTCTGGTGGCTCTATTGTGGGGTTAATGGCGACCTCCTCCAAGACTTCTACTGCACCCAGAGCCCCTGCCCAGCAGCAGTCCACTGCTGACCCACACCTCCACAGGAGACGCCCAGACACAGTTCTGGCTCAGTCTCTGTGGGGTCTCTGGGTCTTGGTGCACACGTTTGTGTGAGCCCTCCGAGCGTCTCTGGTGGGTATGGGGTTTGATTCTAAATGTGATTTTGCCCCTCCTACAGTCTTGTTGGGGCTTCTCCTTTGCTCTTGGACAGAGGGTATCTTTCTTTGGTAGGATCCAACATTCTCCTGTCAATGGTTGTTCAGCAGCGAGCTGTGACTTTAGAGTTCTCGCTGGAGAAGAGTGCACGTCCTTCTACTCCACCATCTTGCCACGTTATAGCACAGCTCTGTATTTTTCTGCCTCTGCTGCTGAATGTATAATCCTCAAAGGCAAGTCTTTTTCTCACAGAAATCCCCAGAGTGGGTCACGTTAACCACATTTTACAGATATGGCAACTGAGAATCAGGAAGTTGAAGTGATTCAAGTAAAATCACCCAATGAGGAAGAAGCAGCATCAGGGTCCAAGGCAGGTCTGTCTGATTCTGGAACCTATGAGGCTGATCACTGAGCCACCCAGCCTCGCTGAGAAGTTGTGCAGTTGAGTCAGTCAGCAGCCAGTGTGGCCTGAGGCTTGTCACCTGCACTTCCTTACTCCAGTGGCACCTGAAAGAGACTTTTCTCTAGTCAGACTCTCTTTCTCCAGGGCCCTGGAATCAGGCTGCTTTCATGGGGCCAAGACCCACCTCCCCTAGCCCCAACAGTGGGGGCAGAGGGCTTGGCACAGCGCTGAGCATAGGGTAGGTACTCCAGTCACCTTGTCAGCTGATGGATAAAGCAACTGGGTGACGCAGAGAGCCCATGGGTTACAGCCCTTGTTGTGAAACGGCTCTGGGCTCTAGAGCAGGGAAAATTCCTTCCTGCCCACCTTGGGAGGGCTGGGTTGCCAGAGGGCCAAACGCCCCGAGATTGAAGGCAGTCACAGGGACAGCCACAGGTGTGGTAGATGGTCATGAAAATTTCCAGTCCCTTTCCCTCTCCTAGTCCTGTGACCGTAGCCAGCCGCCAGTCATCCCATGCACTGGAGTTCACAATACGCTTTCACATCCATGAGCACGTCTCCAGGCAGGCATGGATGGGAGGCAGCTTGGCCTGGTGACGGGACGCAGGTTGTAAAGTCCTCAGACCTGATTAGACTCCAGCTCTGCCGCTTACTAACATGAAGGCTTGGGGAAATGTACTAAACCTCTCTGAATCTGGGCATCTTTTTTCTGTAAAATGGGGATAAGACTAGTCCCTTCATCATAGGGTCCTGTGGGAATTCAATGACAGTTTTCACACTTGCAAGAACTAAAAAAAAAAAAAAGAATATTAAAAAAATTAGGTATGCCTTATGTAATGATGATAAAGAGTCTGTGGCCCATTGTATATGTGACTTACCCAAGGTCACCCAGCTCGTAAGTGGTGGATCTGGGACTCACACTCAGTTCTGCTGATCCTGCTGCAGAGACAGTACCAACAGATGCTTTTAATATCCAGCCAAGCTGAAGAGGCTTGAAGAAGGGTTTCAGACTGTCCCTCAGCTTTTATCATGCTTCTCAGGGACAGGAGAGGGCACAAAGCTCAGAAGCAGTCTGGCACTCAGAGGCAGCAATGTGGGAGCAGGGAAGGGTGGAGAAAGCAGGGACCCCCTATGATGTGCTTGCCTCCTTTCCCCGACCCCCCCAAACCTCCACTGCCTAAGGCCTCCTTCCTGCCAGTCTTCTGCCTGGTGCTGAAACTTTCCAGTCTCTTAGTGATTTCCCAAGAAGAATGCACCACACCTCAAAGAAGCTATTTGCCTAAATCATAGGATGTTCTTGGCTCACTCAATGAATGAATATTTATGAAATCTCTACAAAGGCAGACAACCCTATAATCAGGGCTGGAGGGCGGAGGTGCAGGACCGAAAAAGATCTGGGCCCGCAAGGATCTTCCGATATAGAGGTGGATCCAGGAAGTAGTACTGGGTGGAATGTATTTCTGTCCCCTCCACCTCATTCCTGGTTCAGACACAGTCAGGTTCTTTTAAAATCAGTGTCAGTCCTTCAGTTTAACTGCCACTCCGTGGGTGGAGTTTGGCTTCTTTTAGTCCCCAGGGTCTGTCTGGCTGGGTGGGTTTAAAAGGAGCCAAGAGCAGACAGCTATTTAACATTCCCTGGGAGAGGGCGGAATGACTCACAGGTTGTCTTGGGCGGTGAGTGCCAACTGGCCCAGTGTCATATCAATACCGGGGAGTATAGACTCCATGCCCCTGGCTCTCAGGCCCTACCCTCAAGGCAGCTGACATTTCTGGGAGGAAAAGATGTCAGGCAGAAGCTTGGATGCCCTTAGCCTCATATCAGCATCTTCTTAAGCCTGTGGTCTCCTTTGTCCTAGGTTTTCACCTCTATGGGATGTGACAAACTTGAGAATATGTTGTTGTCAAGGTCTGTTGGGCCCACTTCCATTTTCTCTCTCCCCCTTAGAAAGAAATGAGATGTGGAGAAAAGGGAACCCTCTTTCACTGTTTGTGGGAATGTAAGTTGATACAGCCACCGTGGAGAACAGCATGAAGGTTCCTTTAAAAACTAAAAATAGAGCTATCATATGAGCCAGCAATCTCACTCCTGGACATACACCCTGAGAAAACCACAAGGCAAAAGGCTACGTGTGTCCCGTGTTCATAGCATCACTGTTTGCAGTAGCCAGGGCATGGAAGCAACTCAGATGTCCATCAGCAGAGGAACGGATAAGAAAGATGTGGTACATATACATGGTGGAATATTACTCACCCATAAAAAGGGACAAAACTGGGTCATTTGTAGTGATGTGGATGGATGGCCATCATAGAGTAAGTCAGAAAGAGAAAAATAAATATTGAATATTAACACATATATATGGAATCTAGAAAAATGGCACAGATGAACCTATTTGCAGGGCAAGAATAGAGATGCAGACACAGAGAATGGACATGTGGACGCAGACGGAGAAAGCACGGATGGGACAAGCTGAGGAAGTGGCGTTGACATAAATACCCTACCACGTGTGAAATAGACAGCAAGTGGGAAACTGCTGTAGAGAGCGGGGAGCTCAGCTCGCTGCTCTGTGATGATCTAGGTGGGTGCGAGGGGGCTCAGGAGGAAGGGAATATGTGTGTACATGTATATATATGCCATTCCAGTACTCTTGCCTGGAAAATCCCATGGATGGAGGAGCCTGGTAGGCTGCAGTCCATGGGGTTGCTAAGAGTCGGACATGACTGAGCGACTTCACTTTCACTTTTCATTTTCATGCATTGGAAAAGGAAATGGCAACCCGCTCCAGTGTTCTTACCTGGAGAATCCCAGGGACAGGGAAGCCTGGTGGGCTGCCATCTATGGGGTCGCACAGAGTCGGACACGACTGAAGCGACTTAGCAGCGTAGATGATTCACTTTGATTATACAGCAGACACTAGCACTACATCAAAAAGCAACTATACTTCAGTTAAAAAAAAAAAGGAAAATGAGTCACTTGAGTATTAGATAAGAAATACACATCTACACAATTTGAAAAAAGGGAAAAGTAAAAAGAATTTTTAAAAACCATATTTAGACCCGCCACCCAAAGTCAGCTACAAATTTTGGCATATTTTATTTGAATCCTTTCTATAGTATCATTTAATAAAAACTTTGATGCTAGGCTTAATGAAATAAGCCAATTACAAAAAGACAAATACTGCATAAAATCAAAGAAATAGCAAGTAGGTGTGGCCAAGACCTTGAGGGTGGGAGACATAGAGTGTTGTTGTTTAATGAGTTACAGATGGATTATAATGGTTAAGATGAAAAAATTCTAGACCTCTGTTGCACAAAAAGACACTTACAGTTAGCAATACTGTACTATACCCTTAAAAATTATCAAGAGGGTAAATTTATGCTTTGTGTTTCCTGTCATAATAATAATTAACAAAATTTGGTCTTACATGACTGTTCTGGTATACATGCAGCTTTTTATCCTGCCTTATTTATTCAAAGTAAAATATGCAAATAAAACCACATTCTTTACTAGCACTATTTTTAGCAGCTCCATAATATTTACTAGGTAGCAATTTCATAGTTAGCATTCTCCTTTTGAATATTTAGGTTGTGACTTTATTGAATAAGCACAGATGCAATGAGTATATCTTCTCTAAAGATTTTCTCAGTTTAAGATTCCCTGAGTTAGTCTCTCTAGAGGGAAGGTACAGGATCAAAAGATGTAAACATCCCGTGGCTTTTGCTACATTGCCACGTTGTTTTCCAGAAAGGCTGCACTAATTTCCACTCTGACTAGCAATGAAAGAGAATGCTTCACCACGCCTTTGGCAATACCGGGTGTTATCATTTTCTCAAATCTGAGCTGATTTAGTAGGCAAACATTTGCATCTTGTCTTAATTTTCATTCCTTTGATAACTAATGAGAAGGAACATCTTTTGTGAATTGTTCATTCCTATCTTCTAACCATCCCTTTAGCATTTGGTGTCTTCGGAGTGTTTTGGATGGAGTTGCATAAGACCGTCTTCCCAGGACTGAGCTTTTGAGCCATCACATAACCTCCATGGAGTGGCATGTGTCTCATCTTCTCTTCAGACTTGGGGTGGCCCTCTTCCAACTCCTGCCCCTTCTTCAAGGCCCTGTTAAGGCTCCTCTTTCTCTCCGAAGCCTACTCTGCCAGCCCCACCCTCTCTTTTTCCTTTCCACTTTGTTCAGCACAATCAGGCTTTCACAACTTGGAAGTGTTTTTTAGAATCGTTCGGGTGGGTCTCCAGTGTTTCGCAGGGTCTCAGCTTCCCAAGGAGCCTGGTCTCCCCTGCACTTTTGCAAGATATGCAAATAAATGCACATTGAATGGACTTGGCAGACACCTGCCAGCTCTGAAACTTTCAGACTTCCTCTGTTCTGTGCCCACACCACAGCCAACCCACGGGTCCACTTCAGGAAAAGCAGTGGCGAGTGCGGCTTGGGTTTGAATTCCAGCTTCTCTCCTGACTTAGTGTGACTGAACTGCCTATGCGTGCTGGCTCTCTGTGCTTGTCCTTCCAGGGTCTCTTCTTTCAGCTGGCAAACGGGATGATTGGTTTCTACTTCACTTGTTGATGCAGAGGTTAAATGAGATATTTTGAAACAGAGTTGTGAACACTGCTTGGAGCAAAGTAAACACATGTACACAGGAGTTCTGATTTCTTCACCACTGATTCACGTCTCCTCATTCAGGAAACTCAACTATTCTGAGGTGACATCCGTATTAGTTTCTTATTATTGTATTCTCTAGCACTTCTGAAGGTCAGAAGTCTAAAACAGGTTTCTCTGGCCCTTAATCAAGATATTAGCAAGGCCTTGTCCCTTTGAGGCTCTAGGGAAGAATCTGTTTCCTTCCCTTTTCCTGCTCCTAGAGGCTCCCTGCATGCCGTGTCTCATGGCCTAATCCCCCATCTTTAAAAAATTAAAAAAAAAAATTAAAACCAACTTCAAGCACTTTAATAGTTATTCATTATTAGAACAGTGACTCTGGGGTAAAGAATGACTTCTATATCTTTAAATTTTCCTCATGGCATAACCTACAATCCATTCCTGTACTTGTTCTTACGATTCTCAAATGTGCTTTTCCAGAATCTGCAATTTGGGAGGCATCTACCATCTTCTCCCAGCCAGGTTTCCCTGCTCACGCAGTTGAGACACACTGTCGTATTACACAGTCCGTGAGAGGTGGCAGAGGCAGTGGTTGGAAAGAGCCAGTGTCATCTTGAGGTAACTGTTTTGAGAGAGTTTCTGCTCGGGCTCAGGGCTCTTCCTCCTTCTTTTAAGAACGGTCTCTTCTCTCATGCTGCTGTCTGCTGCCTCTGTCTTGTAAGAACCCTTGTGTTTACACCTGACCCACCAGGCAGTCTTTCCATCTCAAAGTCCTTAACTTAATCACATCAGCAAAGTCTCTTTTACCTAGTAGGGTAACGTAGTCACAATCTCTGGGGATAAGAGGTGGGCGTCTGGGGGGCCCTTATTCAGCCCGCTGTATCCCCATGCCTGCTTGATTTGGCTTCCCACATCCTGTGCACTTGGCTGGTTTGCATTCACATAGGAAGAGACTTGGAAGGAAACATGATTGATTATGGAGCGATTCTTGGGGTAGGTGACCTGATTCACCTGGGGATGGGGATTCTTACAATGCCATGAGGAAATCAGGACAGGCTCACTGCCGGCCCAGGAGCAGACAGTGAACTGTAGACAGAGCCAGAGCTGGGGCCCAGCAGGGCCGCCTGTGTCTGGGCTGACCTCAGTTACCACCTGTGTGTCTATGGAGTGATATTCTGCATTTATCTCCTTTAAGGTGGGGCTCAAAGAACGCCATCTCCAAGAAACCTGAAGAAATTAATTTTCATTTTTTCTGGACTTCTGATTTTAAATATTTATATTTATTTTTTAGTTGAAGTATAGTTGATTTACAAATTGTGTTAGTTTCAGGGGTACAACAAAGTGAATATTATATGTGTATATATATATATATGCTCTTTTTCAGATTCTTTCCTGTTATAAGTTATTATAAGATGTTGAATATAGTTCCTTAAGCTATACAGTAAATCCTTGTTGTTTATTTTATGTGGAATAGTGAGTATTTGTTAAACCTATACTCCTAACTCATCCTTCCCTTCTCTTTCCCCTTTGGTAACCCTAACTTTGTTTTCTTTGTCGATGAATCTCTTTGGATTTTGTCAATAGTTCGTTTGTATTATTTTTTAGATCCCACGTATAAGTAATATAGTATTTGCCCTTCTCTGTCTGACTTACTTCTCTTAGAATGATAATCTCTAGGTCCATCCATGTTGTTGCAAATGGCAATATTTCATTCTTTTTTTGTGGTTGTGTATATGAGTGTGTGTGAACATATATCACATTTCTTTTCTGTTCATCTGTTGATGGATGCTTAGGTTGCCTCCATGTCTTGCCCATTATAAATGGTGCTGTTATGAACAGTGGGGTATATGTATCTTTTCGAATTAGACTTTTCATCTTATCTAGGTATATGCCCAGGGGTGGGATTGGTGGGTGATACGGTGACTCTATTTTTAGTTGTTGTTTTTTTACAGGAGCTTACGTACTGTTTCCCATAGTGGCGGCACCAATTGACATTCCCAGTAGTGTAGGAGGGTTCCCTTTTCTCTACAGCCTCCTCAGCATTTATTATTTATAGACTTTTTGATGATGGCCATTCTGATCAGAATGAAGAAATTAATTTTCCATGTTTTCAGAATAATATGCTTGGATCTCTACCATGGATAGCTGCATATAAGCACTGTAGTCTAGCATTTGAATGTGGGCTGTAAAGTAAGATAAACCAAGCTTTGCCCCTTACTAGCTGTGAAATGGGGGTCATAACTCACCCCCTCCACAGTGTTGTACAAACTAAATGTAAAAATAAACAAAAAACATTTCACAGTGGCTGGCAGACAGTAAGGGATAAACACAAGACCATTCTCCCCTCCTACCCTCTAAGTCCTTTTATGACTGGAAGTAGACCTTATCCATCCCTGTATCTCCCAGAGAACTCAAAGGAAAAAAGGAAATGACATAACCAGTGACACTCATTTACTGCATGTCAGCATCTTGCTGCATACACATATTTCCTTTTAATTTCCACAACAACTGGTATTATAATTATCTCCGTCTTACAGGTGAGGGCATAGAGGCTCAGAGAAGCGGAGTGACTTACCCAAGGCCATGCAGAAAGTAACTGGCAGAGCTAAGGTCTGAGTCCAGACTGTGTGCCTCCAGAGTCCAAGCTGATTCAATAATTCACCCACAGTTCAACACAGCCTCAGTTCAGCCGCTCAGTCGTGTCCGACTCCTTGTGAGCCCATGGCTTGCAGCACACCAGGCCTCCCTGTCCATCAGCAACTCCCAAAGTTTACTCAAACCCATGTCCAGTGAGTTGGTGATGCCATCCAACCAT
>SJYC01030639.1:0-17818 GCA_006408675.1 Madoqua kirkii
CGTGCTGTGATTCATGGGGTCGCAAAGAGTCGGACACGACTGAGGGACTGAACTGAACCAAACTGAACTGATCAACATACCACCTGGTTTTGTGTGTTTCTGTTTAAATATATCTTGTTTGATATAAATGGCTAGGACTTCTCTGGTGCTCCAGTAGCTAAGAATCCACCTTCCAATGCAAGGAATGTGGCTTCCATCCCTGGTTAGGGAACTAACATCCCACATGCTATGGGACAACTAAGGCCCCATAACAGCCCTTGTACTGCAATGAAAAATCCCTTGTGCCACAACTAAGGCCCACGCAGCCAAACACACACACACACACACACACACATGCATATATAAATCGTTGACTCAGCTAATGTCAACCCCTGTAACTCGTGGCCAAGTGGCTTCTGACTCTCATGTGCTCCCCGTGCTCCCTGTCGTGGCCTTCCTGCTGCAGGGCACCAGTCTGCACTATGCTTGGGAGCCATTTTAAACAGTGAAATCAGCAAGAAAAAGCACAAAAAATGTGAAAATAGCAATACCAAATAGAGCACAAAAAGGACCCAGGTTTACTTACTAATATTGCCTTTTCATTTTCCGGCCACACCCCATGCTTGTGGGATCTTAGTTACCCAACCAGGGATTGAACCCAGGGACTGAACTAGGCGTGGAGAGTGCAGAGTCAAACCCCCTGGATCGCCAGGGAAGTCCTTGGGACCCGTGTTTGTAGTATAAGCACTGACACAAGAAATCAGAGCCGTGGCCAGCAAGATGCTGCTGAGGGCAGCCGAGAGTTTCGGCCACTCTGAGCGTGTCCCGGGTAATCATGAATGTGCCTAGAGGGACTTGCCTGGTGGTCCGGGCCTTAAGACTCCACACTTCCACTGCAGGGTGCACAGGTTTGACCCCTGGTTGGGGATCTAAGGTCCCACATGTTGCTCAGCATGGCTAATAAATAAATAAGAAAGAAGGTGCTCTGAGTATTGATTTGAGGATTATAAGGAATTTTTAGCAAGGAGGGAAGTTCACAAAAATAGAATCTGAAAATAATGAAGGTCAACTGTGTATAGCTCAGCCTTGCTCCCTCGCCCAAGATCATTCTCATTTCGGGTTTTCAAGGCTCTGCTCGGCTTCTGCAAGTTCCCTAGTGCCCGCCCCTGGCAGGCTGTGTGATCAACATCTGGGCTCAGTTTCCTCTCCTGTGCAGAGTCGAGCACCTGCGCACTGCCTACCGCACTGCCTGACGTGTAGTAAGGACTCAGAAATGGCACTGCCGCCACCGCCGCCACCGATGTTGGGCACCAGGGGTTCCACTGAGGTCTGGCAAAAGGCTGTCCACACCAAACTCCAGGCTGGCACCCTCTCCATGTGCTCTTCGTCCCGTCGTCCCTTCTCCAGCTGCACCCACAAAAGCAGACAGCGCCTGATCATTGGGTGCAGAGGGGAGTGAATGTCGCTCAGTCGTGTCCGACTCTTCGCAACCCCATGGACTACACAGTCCATATTCCCAACCCAGGAATCGAACCAGGGTCTCCTGCATTGCAGACAGATTCTTTACCAACTGAGCTATCAGGGAAGCCCCTGATTATTGGACAACTGAAGCCAGTAAAATTACTTTGTGACACCAGCTCCAGTGGGAACTTGTCCCCTTTGCAATGCCAGCCCCCTCTTCTCTCCCATCACATCAGGTGTGGCCCCAGGGCTCTGCTCTCTCCTTGGGAGTCCCGTGAGACTGCCTGGCACGAGGTCCCTCTGGCTTATGGTTAACAAGCCAAAAAAGGCTCAGGCTCAGGGCCAGACTGGCAGCTCACCAGGGCTGGGCTGCCGCTCACTCAATACTCCCGTACTGAGCACAGGCCTGGCACGGATCTGTGTCCTGTGAAAGGCTATCCGCTGAAAAAACAGAGGCCAAGGGTACCGAGCTTCCTGCTCCCAACCTCCCTCGGCACCAAGTAGAAAGCAAAGAACATGTGAAGGGCAGACACATGGTGGAGTGTTAGTGCTCCGTGTTCTAGAAGCAGCATCTCCTGTTCCCGGGTGTTTCAGCTTAGTCTAGTGCATCTAAATTTCCTAAATGGCTCTAAACAAAAAAATTTTTTCACATTGATGAAACTACTATTTCATCAGAAATTTCACTCTAAGGCAACCTGGGAGAATAATGGGAACTGCAATTTTTAATTTTAAGAAACTTTTAACACTGGAAAGAATGGTTAAGAAACGAAGGAAGCAATGGTCAGAGCACTCAAGGATGTATACGGTAGGTCAAGGCAGGAAAAGGAAGGAACCTAAATGCCTGACAAATGAGGACCAAACTAGCAAATAAACCAACTTGTGAGTGAAATGGAAACGCTGCAGCATTCCTTCCCCTCTCCCACCCCCACCAAGGGAAAAGGAGAGCAGTGAAGCGAGCGGCCAGGGGAAGCACAGGCCTTAGCACACCGCTATGTGACTGGCTCTGTGCCATGCCTTTGGAGGATATTAACTCACTGAATCTTCATGTCAGTTCTAGGAGATAAGTACTACTGCCCCATCTTACAGATGCGCAAACTGAGACCCCTGGGAAGCAAAGCAACTGGCCCGATGTCATAGGGCTGGTTAGTAGGGCAGCTGGACTTGAACCTGCACGGCTGGCTCTATGGGAAGGTGCCTCCCAGCCACTAGCAGATACTGTCCCTCTGGGCTGTGATGGCTCTTATCCCTCAGAGGCCTCCCAGGAGGCTGACACCCTACCGGGTGGGGAGAGAGTGGTGTCCTGCTCAGGATGGTGCCCAGATCCCACTGCCCAAATCACTGGGTGTCAACAGAATTTTTTAAATCTTATGTCTGTCCACTTCTTGCCTTGAAACAAATTCTGGGCCCCAACCCAGCTGCTCCCTGGCCACACCCGTGCATTCCTGTCTCTCTGCCTCTCCCACTGCTGTTCCTGCCTCAGCCCAGAATGTGTTCTCCCATCCTTGTCTATCGCCATCTTGCCCACGTCTCTGAGTCAAGCTTCAGCGCCCCCTAGTCCGTGCAGCCCTCCCTGGTTATCCTTGCTGGGACACATCATATCTTGCCTGCCTGCCTCTGGGCGTCAGGAGTTAACTCTTCATCATTGCCCCTCCTCCCCCGGCTCCCCTCCTCCCACCATTCCCGCCCTAAGAAAGTCTCATCTGCCAGCAGCCTGGGCTGCACCCCCTCCCCACCCCTGACCTTAGGATGCTGGAGAGCAGGGAGATTTGTCCCGCTCATGCTCTTGTCCCCCAGCCTGGCACAGAGACTGACATAGTAAATGAACTCTTGGATACAAGGAGGATATTGACAGTAAAAGTCAATGACAGTTTAGGGCTTTCCTGGTCATCCAGTGGTTAAGAATCTGCTTTACGATGCAAGGGACGTGCGTTCGGTTCCTGATCTGGGAAGATCCCACATACCTCAGAGCAACTAAGCCCAAGTGAGCCACAACCACTGAGCCTGCGTTCTAGAGCTCTTTGCTACCGAGCTCAGTCGTATCTGACTCTTTCTTTGCAACCCCATGGACTATAGTCCACCAGACTCCTCTGTCCATGGAATTCGCCAGGCAAGAATACTGGAGTGGGTAGCCTTTCCCTTCTCCAGGGGATCTTCCTGACTCAGGAATCGAACTGGGGTCTCCTGCATTGCAGGTGGATTCTTTACCAGCTGAGCTACCAGGGAAGCCCCTCGACCACTGAATCCGGAGCCATCTAGAGTCTGTGCTTGGCCACAAGAGAAGCCACAGCAATGAAAACCCTGAGCACCGCCATGAAGAATGATCCCTGACTGCCGCAATTAGAGAAAGCTGGAGTGCAGCAGCAAAGACCCACCACGGCCAAAAAGTAACATAAACGAATAAATCTTTTAAAAAATTGTTTAAAAAGGTCAACAATGGCTTAAAAGTAATCTGCTCAGTAAGTTAATGTTCAGCCATTAGCTGCTAATAACATGCTGGTGTTTTAGATCTTGGAGTCCAGGACTCAAGGCTCCCTCAGTGTACATCACTTTTCATCACACGTCTGTGCCTTTGCCTTACTGTTCCACTGTATTTGAAACGGCCTTTCCCATCTCAGCTGTACAGAGAATCCAATCCTTGCAAACCTAGTTCAAAGTCCCCTCCTCCAAGAAACATTCCCTAACGACTCAGCCCCCTCTTTTGCCCCAGAGTGAACCACTTCTTCTTTAAAAAAAAAAAAAAAATATATATATATATATATTTATATATTTATTTATTTAGCTGTACCATGTCTTAGTTGTGGCATATAGGAATTTTAGTTTCGGCATGTGGAATCTAGCTCCCTGACCAGGGATCAAACCCTGCTCTCCTGCACTAGGAGTACAGAGTCTTAGCCACTGAACCACCAGGGAAGTCCCCAAGCTACTTCCTGTTTTCAGTTGTCTCTGCTCTTCACACCAATCTGGGTGGTGACTAAGCTTGCTGCTGAACTGCAATGGATTTGTCTGTGTGTCTGTCCCCTGACAGCTCTTTGAGGCCGCGAACGTGTTACATCATCTCTCAGGCCCCAGGACCAAACAAACATGGTAATTTTCAAGCATATTTAAGGGTAGACTTTTTTTTTCAAAAGATTCTTTACTTAAACAGTAAAGAATCTGCCTGCAATAAAGGAGACCCAGATTTGATCCCGGGGTGGGGAAGATCCCCTGGATAAGGGAATGGCAACCCATGTATACTTGCCTGGAGAATTCCGTGGACAGAAGAGCCTGGAGGGCTACACAGTCCATGGGTTTGAAAAGAATCAGACACGACTGAGCAACTAACACTTTCAGTTTAAAACAAATACAAGAAAAGCAGTTCTGGATGGAGATAAGAAGAGGGCCAGTGGGACTTCTCAGACCCTGCCTGAGGACCTCCCTTGGAATTCCCAAGCTTCTACAAAAGCTTAAAAACTCCTGACTCAGTACAATGCCAGGAACGAGGGTTGTTGTTTAGTCACTAAGTTGTGTCTGACTCTTCAACCCCAGGGAAGTACTCCAGGCTTCCTTGTCCTTTGCTATCTCCTGGAGTTTGCTCAAATTCATATCCATTGAGTCAATGACGTCATCCAACCATCTCATCCTCTGTCGCCTCCTTCTCCTCCTGCCCTCAATCCTTTTCAGCATCAGGGTCTTTTTTAATGAGTTGCCTCTTTGCATCAAGTGGCCAGAGTATTGGAGCTTCAGCTTCAGCATCAGTGCTTCCAGTGAATATTCAGGGTTAATTTCATTTAGGATTGACTGATTTGATTTCCTTGCAGTCCAAGGGACTCTCAAGAGTCTTCTACAGCATCTCAATTCAAAAGCATCAATTCTTCAGCCCTCAGCCTTCTTTAGGTCCAACTCTCACATCCATATATGACTACTGAAAAAAAAAAACATAGCTTTGATTAGATGGACCTTGTTGGCAAATTTAATATCTTTGCTTTTTAATATGCTGTCTAGGTTTGTCTGAGGAGGCCTTACAAATAGCTGAGAAAAGAAGAAAAGTGAAAGGCAAGGAATAAAGGGAAAGATATACCCAGCTGAATGCAGAGTTCCAGAGAATAGCAAGGAGAGATAAGAAAGGATTCTTAAGTGAACAACACAAAGAAATAGGGGAAAACAATAGAATGGAAAAGACTAGAGACCTCTTCAAGAAAATTGGAGACAGCAAGGGTGCTGCTCAACAAATGCTTTTTTTTTAAGAAGCTGCCTTTATTTTTTGTTTAAGATGTGTTTGCCCATTTTTGGCTGCACTTGCTTTTCAGGGGCTGGTCTCTAGTTGTTTTCATTGCAGCGGCCTCTCTTTCAACAAATACTTTTTAAATGATTTGAAGACCAAATATCTTCAAGACCCAGAAGAGAGAATTCCTTAGAGTACAATTTCAGACCCGTTGCCTGGAATAGGAGACACAGGAGGGCTTCCGGTCAGCAGTGAGGGATTGGGGGGCAGGGATTGGGGGGCAGCCCCATCACTTACCAGCCAGGCAAGGACCTCACCTCCTGGACCACATTTTTCTCTTTCATACAATGAGAATAATGGCACCTCACCCAGGCTGGGCTATGATTGTTGATTATTCCTGGGGTTGGGGCTGTGTGCCCCTCGCTTCTCTCCCAGTCATATCATCCACGTCCACCTGAAGGAAGACCACCTGGGAGGTAAGAGGTAGGCCAGTCTGGGATGATGATTTGAGCTGGGGCTTTGGCGCCAGCTCCTGATTCCGACATTGATTGGCTGTGGATCATCTCTGAGCCTGAGTTTGCTCACCCATCAAATGGGGACAAACAGTAGCTCACAGGGTACAGAAGTCTTACAGCGTAGGAGGTACACAGGTGCTTAGGTCTGGACTGCCCTGCTTCGAGTCCTGGCTCTCTCATTTTCTAGCCCTGGGGACCTCAAGCAGGTTAGGTTATTTAACATCTTTGAGCCTCAGTTTCCCCATCTGTAAAAACAGGGTATACGACTGGATAAAGGACTGCACACGAAGTGCTTAGCACAGTGTCTGCATGTAGCAACTGCTACGGATATGAGCACCACCTAACTGGTACCACCCAATGGGGCTGTGATGAGGATTAAATCAGAGAATACTTAGAATATGCCCTATCCCAGAGCCTAGTATATGGTAAGAATTTAATTGACAAAAGCTGTTAGTTAGCATTAATTTAGCTCAGATTCAGCATGTTATGTATGAGCTCTTGGCAAGAAAACAAAGCTGGACAGAAACTCCAAGGCTTTCGATCTCTCTGTGCGATCTCCTGTGAGAGGGGCCTGGGTGGGAGCCCCGCGGTGAGGTTCTGGGTGTGTCCCACCTCTGCCTCAGAGAAAGGTGCCCCTTCCCACCTGTTCCTACCTGTCTCCCTCGGGACCCTGTGTCTGCCCATCCATGCAGCGATCAGACTTGACCCTGGAGAGCAGCAAAGATCCTACCACTGCCCCGGGGCTGACATGAGAGGTTGTAATTATGGGTTTCGCTGAAACTGTGGATATGATGAACAGTGCTTTCTGTGGGTCCTCTAAGGGCTCTGCGGGCCCCTCCTCGGCCCCTCCCGCCTGGGTGCCCCCAGAAGCCAGCACTCCCAGCCCAGCAACCGACTACTGACCATGTGCTCCAGGCGCTTTACGTGAAGTATCTCATTTTGATCCTCACACAGGGCGTCATTTCCTCCATTTTTCAAATGAGGAAACTGAGGCTCAGGGAGGCCAAGTGATCTACAGTGAAGGTGGCGGCCAAAACAGGCTCCAAGGTCTGTCCAGCCCCAGGGTCTAGGGGCTTAATCTCCACCCCAGCGTGCATCCCACATGGGACCAAAATCTGGTTGTAATCGTCCAGTTAGGAACCTGGGCTCCGGAGCCCAAGAGCCCTGCTTTCGATTCTTGGTTCTGACCCGTGTCATCCTGGGCTGTCACATCTCCTCTCTGAGCCTGGGTTTCTTCCCACGTGTGTTGCAAGGACTAGCTGAGAAAATGGATCTAAGTGCCTGAGACAGATGGGGGTTCGTAAGAGTCAGGTATCATTCAATCACTGCTGGTGTTGTTAGGCTGCATTGATGAAGAACACGGAAATCAACGTCTTCACAGATACAGACATCAGAGCGTTAGGAAACCTCTTGCTATTAGACCTGTCGCGTGTGACATTTTCAGTTTTGTCCAGACCCTGAGTCATGAAGAAGTCGACTGAGTCACGGGGTTTCCCTTTTGCTTTTATTAAGCCGTCAAGTTGCCAGCCATACAGTAAATAACAGGAGCTTGAATGGAGAGCAAATGCAATGGGTCCCCGGGTTGGCTGTGTGAGTGGCATTCAGTCCCTGAACCTCTCTGTCTCTGAGTTTCTCTCTGGATAAACGTGCTGATCTTTTGCCAGGAGGCTGGCAGTGACCGCAGGGTAAAGCCCGGAGCTCTCAGAGGGAAAGGGGTTTTAGAAGTCCTGTGCCATCCTGGCCTTGTTTCCCTGTTCCTGTCTCCTCTTTCCATGATGACTACCTGGGAGGGGAAGATGTGCAACAGGGAAGACAAGAGGGAGGGGACAGTTATTTACTGATCTGGGAGCATCTCTCCAAGGCAGGGCACCGAGGCTGATCGTCTCCTGTGACCCACTTCCTTCTGTGGCCCAGAGCAAATATCACCCTGGCTGGCGGTGACTATGCTACGATCGTTTCGCTCCAACTTACTCACCTCTCCCGGCAAGCCAGGAAGGAAATACCACGCCTGGCATTGGGCAATGCCAAGGCCCAGGCAGGGCTCCATTAAGCCCCAAAATGAATCCCGATTCCCATCTGCTGGGCCCCACCCGCACTGTGCTGGGGCTTCTCCGCTAATTTACGAGCTTCTCCACTTTGCCTGTTATTGTGTTCCTCTTATTAATGAGCAGGCTTAGCATATTCATGACTTCCTTAATTAGCGCTTCCTCTTTCCTGAGCGCTCTGTCTTTGGACTTTTATAGGTCCTTTATGGCCTTGCTTGGCACTGTGCCAGACAACTTGGTCTTTCCACTGGAAAGCACAGAGCGTGGGATGAGGGGCCGAGATGCCCACCTCCTGCCAGTGGATGGACTGGGTACCATGTCGGCTCAGGCCCAGAGGGGTTCTTGCTCCCGAGGGCCACCAGCCCACCAGCTCCTTTCATGGAGGGCAAACACCACGTATGACCCGCGTGGAACTAGGGGGATTCTGTGCACACACTTCTTTCAAAATTCAGAGACCTCGAGTTTGGTCTCTAAAGGTGCATGCGTGCTAAGTCGCTTCAGTGTGTCTGACTCTGTGCGACCCCATGGACTGCAGCCCTCTAGGCTCCTCTGTCCACGGGATTCTCCAGGCAAGAATACTGGAGTGGGTTGCCATGCCCTCCTCCAGGGGATCTTCCCGACCCAGGGATTGAACCCGTCTCCTGGGTTGGCAGGCGGGTTCTTTACCACTAGCTCCACCCGCTAGCGGAGTTCCATCTGGTTTACAGCTCTTTCGAGCGTCCTGGTTTCTGAGGTGGGTCTGTGGGGCAGCTTTTCACTTTGGAGGCACTTTTCCCTCCATTTCTCTCTGGCTGACGTGGCTCGGGGGAAGGGTCGGAGGTGAGGGGACACAGTCCCAGGGAACAGAAACGCCTTTCTTTTCATTCCGTGGCGTTCCAAAACACACCGGCACGCTTAATAAAACGGGTGGCAGGCCCGGCAAATCCAGGTGCTGACTCAGCCCTGACACCTCTTCCCTTTCATCTTGGACCTCGACTGTTTTACCAGCCGTGCTTAATGAGAAGCGAACGAAGAGTTTATCTCCTTAACACGCCGCCCTGCAGCTGCTGTGCGTACTGTGTTCCTCTCCCAGGATACTGGGGCCGTCATTTCTGGTTGTATTAATAATTTACCTGGTCTGCCCAAGAACTACCGATAGGGTCATCCTGAAAACAGCAACAACAAAGCCAAACCATTGATACGGTTATTTTTTTTAGGGGAGGGGGGAAGCAAGTTTATAAAACACAATGGCTGATGTGCAATTCCATATTTTTGGTGGAAAATAAAGTTCCACTTATGGACAGAAGTACAGTTAGGAAGGTTTAGAAGATTAGCATTGAATGGTGGTATAATACATTAAATTTTTTTTAGTTATTGATTGCCTTTTGTAATTTTGAAAATTTTCTCCAACAGGGAGGGAGGTGGCAGGGGGGTTCAGGATGAGGAACACATGTACACCCATGGCTTATTCATGTCAATGTATGGCAAAAAACACTACAATATTGTGAAGTAACTAGCCTCCAATCAAAATAACTTTTAAAAATTTCTCCAACAAACATACATTAGATTTTTTTTTTAAAGATAAATCCACAAACCCCAGGATTCCATGGTTATTCAAACCTGGACTTAGTTTAAACTGTCTCCCAGATGCAGACAAAAAAATCTGTATGTCAGTAGCTAATTTCCACTTTTATCCCTCCTTCCTCAATTCAGACCCGCCCTCCCCCGCAAGCCCAGGGGGCTGAAGCTAATGAGAAATTAACGCTCATTGTTTGTGTTTGACTCCATAGCACATTTCCCTCCCACCCAGGACCTGGCTTCTTCCCAGAGTGAGCGCTGTCAAAAAGTGCGTGGCGGTGGGAGAGGCTGTCTTTCCATAGCCCTAAAATGTTTGGTTTCCCTAACCTCTGCTTTCTCCTGAAAGGCTGGGGATTAGAACTACTATCTGTTCTCAGTGGGCGTTTGTTTATAAAAGTTTTCTGTTCAAACCTGGGTTGAGACAAGCAGGGTCTCGAGTGTGGAACCAGGCTTTTCTCTTCCGTCTGTCTGGGGCTGTGTCCCCTGCAAGAGCCAGGAGAAGGCCAGGCCTCAGAGAGAAGCTTCTGATCTAAGTGTCTCCAGTTTTCTCGAAAATGGCCTGCCTCCTCCTCACCTGCAGTTAAGCCTTGGTGAAGTCTTGGTATTACCCCGCTTTAAGGAAGGAGAAGAGCTTATAAAAAAGATCTAGAAGATTGGGAAGATGACAACCAGTCATTCGGGAGTAAAACAGCATTTTTGGTTGATGAAGTTTGAAAACTGATTTTGAAACCCCAGAAGGTAGTTCCCAGGAGATGAGGAGAAATGCCCTCCAAGCAGGACTCAGCTACTGGAGCCCCTGCTTCCGGAAGTTCTCCTGCGCCTCCTTTCCACTCACGAAGCACCATGGTCTGTGAGGAGGGCCTTCTGAGACGCGCCACGCTGCCTCAGGCTTGCTGCCCTGCTGCTGTTTCAGCCGAGAGGCTGCAAACTTCAGAGGGAGGCGACTTCCCAGGAGACTATATTCACCGCAAGGAAGGCTTGTGTGAAGGGGGCTGAGGGAAACAGTGTTTGAATGAAAACCAGCTCCACAGTGGGCACTCAGTAAACGAATTTGGAAAGTTGTCAATAAGAACATGAACTCTGGGACTTCCCTGGCGGCCCTGGGGTTAAGACTCCCACTGCAGGGGGATACAGGTTGGATCCCTGGTTGGGGAACTAAGATCCTGCATGCTTGTCCAGGGCAGGGAGAAAAAAAAGAATGTGGACCTTGGAGCTGATGGATCTGGGTTCGCATCCCAGCACAGGCTCTGAGAGCTGAGTGGCCTTGAGCAAAGGAGAGCCGTGTGCCCCCACACAGGGCTGCTGCGGAAGTCAAGTAGGACAGCTCTCGTGCAGTGGGCAAGCGGGAGCGTCAAACAGTGACAGGGCGGCACGAGGGGACTTAGGGAGGGCCAGCACTGTTCTGTATCTTGACTGTGGTGGAGGACACACAATAGCGTATATTATTCAAAACCCACGGTTTGTACACCACAAACAGCGAATTGGACTTGATGTGAATTTTTTTGAGAAATTGGTTATCTCGATGATTCCTTCTGGTTTTGACATTCTTTGGATTTCCTCACCTGTAAGACAAGAGCTGTTGTTGGAAAAGAATGATAAAACTGACATGCTTTCACATCATGGTGGGGAAAAAAAGACACGTATGCTCTTACAGCTCCATTCATTCATCTCAGTGTCCTGGTCCCAACTGCCCCTAGTCCGTTCAGGATTTACCCAGGCCAGAGATGGATAAAGAAGCCAATCAGAGTCTCAGGTGGTGACCCGGAGCAGCCATACCTCAAAGCTGCATCATCCACGATGGTAGCCCTGGTGCCTCACTTGCCTAGTGTGGCTTGAAATGTGGCAACTGTGACTGAAGAACTGAATCTTAAATTTCACTTCATTTTAATTAATTTACATTTAAACCTAGAAACTGAATCAGTGTAAAATATTTTCCTATTAAAAACAGCTTTATTCAGACAAAGACAAATATCATGTGATATCACTTACAGTTCAGTTCAATCACTTAGTCGGGTCCGACGCTTTGTGAGCCCATGGACTGCAGCACACCAGGCCTCCCTCTCCATCACCAGCTCCGAGTTTACTCAGACTCATGTCCATTGAGTTGGTGATGACATCCAACTATCTCATCCTCTGTCTTCCTCTTCTCCTCCTGCCTTCAATCTTTCCCAGCATCAGAGTCTTTTCAGATGAGTCAGCTCTTCACACCAGGTGGCCAAAGAATTGGAGTTTCAGCTTCAGCATCAGTCCTTCCAATGAATACTCAGGACTGATTTCCTTTAGGATGGACTGGTTAGATCTCCTTGCAGTCCAAGGGAGTCTCAAGAGTCTTCTTCAACACCACAGTTCAAAAGCATCAATTCTTCGGCACTCAGCTTTCTTTGCAGTCTAACTCTTACATCCATACATGACCACAGGAAAAACCATAGCCTTGATTAGACGAAACTTTGTTGGCAAAGTAATGTCTCTGCTTTTGAATATGCTGTCTAGGTTGGTCATAACTTTTCTTCCAAGGAATAAGTGTCTTTTTATTTCATGGCTGTAGTCACCATCTGCAATGATTTTGGAGCCCCCCAAAATAGAGTCAGCCACTGTTTCCACTGTTTCCCCATCTATTTCCCATGAAGTGACGGCATCAGATGCCATGATCTTTGTTTTCTGAATGTTGAACTTTAAGTCAACCTTTTCGCTCTCCTCTTTCACTTTCATCAAGAGGCTCTTTAGTTCCTCTTCAGTTTCTGCCATAAGGGTGGTGTCATCTGCATATCTGAGGTTATTGATATTTCTCTCGGCAATCTTGATTCCAGCTTGTGCTTCATCCATCCCAGGGTTTCTCATGATGTACTCTGCATATAAGTATCACTTATATATGGAATCTAAAAAAAAAAAAATGATACAAATGAACTTATGTACAAAACAGAAACTGACTCACAGACTTTGAAAACAAATTTATGGTTACCAAAGAGAAAAGGTAAGGGGGGGTGTGATAAATTAGGAGTTTGGGATTAACATATACACACTACTATATGTAAAATAGCTAATTAACAAGGACAGATGGTAAAGAATCTGTAAGGTGGGAGACCTGGGTTCAATCCCTGGGTTGGGACGATCCCCTGGAAAAGAGAACAGCTACCCACTCTAGTATTTCTGCCTGGAGAATTCCGTGGACTGTATTGTCCATGGGTCACAAGGACACGACTGAGTGATTTCACTCTCACTTTTTTTACTGTGTAGCACAGGAAACTCTACTCAGCACTCTGTAATAACCTACATGGGAAAAGAATCTGAAAAAGAATAGATATATGTGTATATATATAACTGAATCACTTTGCTGTACCTGAAACTAACATTGTAAATCAAATATACTTTAATATGAAAAATAAATTGAAAAAGGAAAAAAAAAAAGACAATTTCACTGTTTTTGTATGACTACATTTTATTTTTAAAATCATTTATTTTTTATTTATTTTTATCATTTATTTTTTATCATTTATTTTTAAAATCAAGATAGAATTCCTATACCATTCAATTCACTATTTTAAAGTATACAACTTAACGGCTACCGGTGTATTCACAGGTTAAACACCCACCACACTTATTCCAGAGCAATTCATCATCCCCTAAAGAAACCCTGTCCCTAGTAGCAGTCACTCCACAACCACCCCGCCCCCTCCAACTCCTAGTCCCCCGACAACCACCATCTGTTTCCTTTCTCTATGGACTTGTCTATTCCAGACATTTCACATAAAAGGGATCATCCAATATATATATATGGTCTGTTGAGTCTGGTTTCTTTCCCTTAGCTTCTGTTTTTTTCCAAGCTTTCCTCCTGTTGTACTTTATTCCTTTTTAAGGCTGAATAATGAAAGTGAAAGAGGAGAGTGAAAAAGTTGGCTTAAAATTCAACATTCAGAAAACGAAGATCATGGCATCCAGTCCAATCAGTTCATGGCAAATAGGTGGGGAAACAATGGAAACAGTGAGAGACTTTATTTTGGGGGGCTCCAAAATCACTGCAGATGGTGACTGTAGCCATGAAATTAAAAGAGGCTTGCTCCTTGGAAGAAAAGCTGTGACCAACCTAGACAACATATTATTAAAAAGCAGAGACATTACTGTGCTCACAAAGGTCCATCTAGTCAAAGCTATGGCTTTTCCAGTAGTCATGTATGGATGTGAGAGTTGGACTATAAAGAAAGCTGAGCACTGAAGAATTGATGATTCTAAACTCTGGTGTTGGAGAAGACTCTTTTTTTAAAAAAACCTTTTATTATGATTTATTTGGCTGCAAAAAGGTTATTTTAATTGCAGCATGTGGGATCTAGTTCCCAGACCAGGGATTGAACCTGGGGTCCCTCCATTGGGAGTGCACTGTCTTAGCCACTGGGCCACCAGAGAAGTCCTGGAGAAGACTCTTGAGAGTCCCTTGGACTGCAAGGAGATCAAACCAGTCCATCCTGAAGGAAATCAGTCCTGAGTATTCATTGGAAGGACTGATGCTGCAGCTGAAACTCCAGTACTTTGGCCACCTGATGCGAAGAGCTGACTCATTGGAAAACACCCTGATGCTAGGAAAGACTGAAGGCAGGAAAAGAAGGGGACGACAGAGGATGAGTTGGTTGGATGGCATCACCGACTCGATGGGCATGAGTCTGAGTAAGCTCAGAAAGTTGGTGATGGACAGGGAAGCCTGCCGTGCTGCAGTCCATAGGGTCTCAAAGAGTTGGACACGACTGAGCAACTGAACTGAACTGAACAACTGTATGGACGTATTACCTCTTGTTAATTTACCAGCTGGTGGACATGTAGATTTTTCCACTTTTTTGTTCCTAGCCCTGGAAAATGTAGCATCCAAAATGAGCTGTATTGTAGTATTAAAATCTAAATCAATCTATATCTTTAACAATTTGTACAAAAAAATAAGATCCCTTCATTAAGCAACTTAGCAGCAACAGCATTAATGCTTTATGTATACTGACTACACACTGAAGTAGTAATTTTAATATGTTAGGTTAAATGTATCATTTTTTAAATGATACAGCCTAAGAACAAGGCAGGGAAGGGTGAGCTGTTGAGGGTGGGGCAGGGGCCCGGTCCCCCCGGGACCTCACACCCCCTGCCCAGTGCTGAGTCTGAACGGGGAGCAGCGTGGGCCTGGCAGCAAGAGCAGCCAATATCGCAGTCCCCCTGCCTCGGCACCCAGGGGAGCTCCAGAGAGGACAAGTCCAGGCAGGAGCTGGTGGATGACCGTCCCCCTGGGAGGGGACCCGAGACTGGAATGACTGCACAAAAGGAGTAACTGGAGCGGCCAGCGACAACGGCGGCTTCTCTGAGCACCCGGTCTGTGTCTGGCCGGAGAGTCGATCAAGTCCCCACAAGCTCCTGGGCTCCTCTCCTTGCCCAAGAGGGAGGGCAGTGACTGGGCAGAGACAGAGGCTTCTTTCTCTGGGCACCAGGCAGCAGGGTCCCGAGCAGCCATGGGGAGGCTGGAGCCCGGGCCCTGCTCAGTCAAGTACCTTGTGTACGTGTCCGTAGGAAAGTCCATTCCACTCTCTGGGCTCGTCAAGACTGGATGAGATGACTTGGAAGGTGTTTGAAAAGGCCTGAGTGAGATATTGTGAGCTCAGTACAGGCTTTATCCTTCCCAGCTGTGTGACTTCTATGCTCCTCATTCCCCGTCTTTAAGATGGAAAAGTAATCATTACCTCACAGTGATACTGCAAGGTTTAAACCAGACAAGTCATTGCCGACAGTGCTCACTGTGTACCAAGCACTGTCCTAAGGGATCTGGATAGATGAGTTGATTTAATCCGTCCACCAAACCCTCTATGGCAGGGGTCCCCAACCTATGGGATCTAATGCCTGATGATCTGAGGTGGAGCTGATGTAATAATAATAAAATAAAGTGCACAATAAATGTAGCACGCTCGAATCATCCGGATACCACCCACCCACGCCGCACCACCACCATCCTGCTCCGGGGAGGTCTTCCATGAAACTGGTCTCTGGTACCAAAAAGTTTGGGAACAGGTCTCCGAGGAGTCCCATTGTCCAAATTCATATAGTGAGGATTCTACAGAGCAAGGGTTTTGAACCCAGAACACCCAATTCCAGAGTCTGTTTCTCTACCCACAGGCCAACCTGCCTCCAGCGTGGACAGGAGGCATCACATTTCCTCAATAAATGTTGGAAAGGGGAGGAAGCTGATACTCCATGATTGTTAAAATACCTCTGGCAGAAACACTACTAAGCCGACAGGGACACCAGGCCCAAAAAGATGAGGCGACGTGTCCTGGGCCACCCCCAGGATGGTGGCAGTGGAAACCCGCCTCCTGGCTCGGAGCTCCCCTGCGCACTGGAAACTGGAGTGGATCTCTAGCTACGCATGCAAGCCTGCTGGCAGACACGTGGCTCTGGCCCAGGCGGACTTCGGCTGATTAAGACCTGAATATCAGGGCAGTGCTTCCGGAAGCGCCTTTGCCTTCTGTGCACAGTCTCTAAATTTCCTCCAGGTGCCATTTTTAGTTGTTCAGTTTGTGTTATTAGGAACTGGCTGTTCAGGGCACTTAAAGCTACTCTTGTCTTCAGAGACTCAGTTTAGATAGTTCATGAGTGTTTCTTGTGTGAAGAGCATGTACTAGGCATGGGAGCTACACGTGGAAGGAACTGTTCAGACCTCCCTGCCCTGCCCTCTGGGAGTTCCAACTGAATCAGACAGACAAAACAAATCCCCTTGCTCAAGAAAATTGCTTATAGATGGACCAAAATGATAAAAACCAGTGTTGGTGATGATATAGGGAAACAGTCACTCTGGTTCCCTCTTGGTGGGAAAAGAACTCAATATAACCTATCTGGAGGGCAGCTTGGTAACAGGTATCACAAATCATAAAATTGTGCCTACGCTAAAACTCCCCTGAAATTCTACTTCTCTAAATTGGCTCCAAGGAAATAATGATGGCTGGACACAAAGGTTTAGTCATAGTTCATGTAGCACTGTTTATAAAAATAGAAATACTGGGTACATCCTGAATATCCGTCGGTGGGAAAAGAACTCAATATAACCTATCTGGAGGGCAGTTTGGTAACAGATATCACAAATCATAAAATTGTGCCTACGCTAAAACTCCCCTGAAATTCTACTTCTCTAAATTGGCTCCAAGGAAATAATGATGGCTGGACACAAAGGTTTAGTCATAGTTCATGTAGCACTGTTTATAAAAATAGAAATACTGGGTACATCCTGAATATCCGTCGGTGGGGGACTGATAAATGAGGCCATATCTTCCATACAAAGGTCAAAATGGAACATTTGATGTTGGAAGGAGATTCATATTGTCAGCTAGTGGGGGTAAAAAGCAGGTTATTAACAGGATCTATGGTGTGACAACAACGTTTTTCCCCAAGAATCTGCATTTGCTATAAGACGAGCTAACATTTGTTGAACTATGGATGGAGGTTCATGACATTGTACAGGAGACAGGGAGCAAGACCATCCCCAAGATAAAGAAATGCAAAAAAGCAAAATGGCTTTGGAGGCCTTTGGAGGCCAAAATGTCTGAGGAGGCCTTACAAATAGCTGTGAAAAGAAGAGAAGAGAAAAGCAAAGGAGAAAAGAAAAGATATACCCATTTGAATGCAGAGTTCCAAAGAATAGAAAGAAGAGATAAGAAAGACTTTCTCGGCAATCAATGCAAAGAAATAGAGGAAAACAATAGAATGGGAAAGACTAGAGATCTCTTCAAGAAAATTGGAGATACCAAGGGAACATTTCATGCAAAGATGGGCTCAATAAAGTACAGAAACGGTATGGAATTAACAGAAGCAGAAGATATTAAGGAGAGGTGGCAAGAATACATGGAAGAACTGTACAAAAAAGATCTTCATGACCTAGATAATCACCATGGTGTGATCACTCACCTAGAGCCAGACATCCTAGAATGTGAAGTCAAGTGGGCCTTAGGAAGCGTCACTACTAACAAAGCTAATGGAGGTGATGGAATTCCAGTTGAGCTATTTCAAATCCTGAAAGATGATGCTGTCAATGCACTGCACGCAATATG
>SJYC01030640.1:0-85310 GCA_006408675.1 Madoqua kirkii
AAATTTCATTTTGCAATTGAGGAATTGAGGCTCAGTGGGTTCAAGAGACTAGCCCACATGGATACAGCTAGGGCTAGAGTCCAGTTGGAGAGGCTGTGCCTTTAATTGCAGGGCAGTGGTCTTCCTCTAAACAGGTAAAGTGTAGGGAAGAACAACAGTGGTCCTCTTTGGATAAAATTTCTTCATTATGTGTGTTGAATTTTTTGTTTTCCTTTTCAAAGACTGTGGGTTTCTTCTGAAAGAAGAACAAAATCATTTTTTTTAAATTTCAAATAACCTGACCTGTTAAATTCTACACATCAGAGACGAAAAGCAGGACCTATTGAGAAGACTTTTCCCTGGCAACTCCTCCACCTGCCAGACAGTTGTTTCAGGTTGAAGGCAGAACACCCTAAGTTCTGGTCTTTAAAACTATAAAGGGGGACCCTCATTCTCAGCCAGCCCCCCTCAGGCAGAATCCCAAAGGTCAAGGTTCCAGTTGGGGGGTTCCAGTCTTCCCGTCAGCCCCTGAGCTCCAGGGCCTGGACTTCACCTGCAGTTCTAAGGCGGGCACTTGGGTCACAGCGGCCCTGTTCGTGTTGTAAGGCTTCGACCTGATCCATTTCAGAAAGAGTTAGGGAAGGAGAAGCCCAAAGGAGCCAAGGGTTCTTTTTTTTACCCCAATCATAAAGATTCCCTGGAGTCATTCCCACCAGGGAGTTGGCTGGGTTTTGTTTTGTTTTGTTTTGTTTTATCTCCTGGGCTGACTGGCTACTCTGATGTACTTGTGATAGAAGTATCTGTCACAATGGCTTAGATGACTATATCCTGTATTTCGAAAGAATTCTGTGTGTGTGTGTGTGTGTGTGTGTGTGTGTGTAGCACGTGGGGAATGGGAGGAGGAGACAGGGAGTTGTAATCATAATAGCAAAATGATAATACTAATAAACTCAACATTTACTGAGAACTTACACATGCTGAGAGGTTTACATGCATTATCTCATTGAAGGAATTCTCCCTTAAAAGCCATGAGGTAGGCACTGTTATAACAGTCTCGAAGGTGGGAGAACCCATGCTAGGTCCTACGAAACAACTTCGTGGTTATGTCATGCAACTGATAAATGGTGAAGTTAGAGTTACAAACCCAAGTCCTCCTCTAGTTAAGCACCCACTTCCTGGAGCTGTGGGGGCCCTCCAAAGACTTTACACTTCCCAGAAATACGCATACACACACACACACACACACACACACACACACTTTCAATTTCAGGGAAACCACTGTTTTCAAGTCTCACATTTCACCTGGATTTAAGTGTGCTACTTTGGAGCTAGTCCAGCTTAATGGCTCTAAGATCAAGCAGTCGTGGGTTTATATCCTATTTCTAGAAGGAAATGGCAACCCATTCCAGTACTCTTGCCTGGAAAATCCCATGGACGGAGGAGCCTGGTAGGCTGCAGTCCATGGGGTCGTGAAGAGTCAGACATGACTGAGCAAATTCACTTTCACTCTTCACTTTCATGCATTGGAGAAGGAAATGGCAACCCACTCCAGTGTTCTTGCCTGGAGAATCCCAGGGACAGGGGAGCCTGGTGGGCTGCCGTCTATGGGGTTGTACAGAGTCGGACATGACTGAAGCGACTTAGCAGCAGCGGCAGCAGCAGCACAACACATTCCTCTGACCTTAGGCTTTGGTATTCTCAGTGCAAAGTGGAGACTGATAACAGTAATACATACACACACATACATAATCACATAAACCTTGGACAGTTCAATTCAGTCTCTCAGTAGTATCTCTTTGCCACCCCATGGAATGCAGCACGCCAGGCTTCCCTGTCCTTCACCAACTCTTGGAGCTTGCTCAAACTCATGTCCATCGAGTCAGTGATGCTATCCAACCATCTCATCCACTGCATATAGATACTATTATTTAATTGCAAAGTCATGTCCAACTCTTTGCAATCCTGTGGAATGTCTGTGAGATTTCCCAGGCAAGAATACTGCAGTGGATTACCAGGGTACCTTCCCAACAGAGGGATGGAACCTGGGTCTCCTGCATTGCAGGTATTATCTTTACAGTCTGAGACACCCTTAATTTGCCTATAATGTAGTATGAAAGTGAAAGTGAAGTCGCTCAGTCATGTCCAACTCTTTGTGACCCCATGGACTGTAGCCTACAAGCCTCCCCTGTCCATGGGATTTTCCAGGCAATAGTACTGGAGTGGATTGCCATTTCCTTCTCCAGCAGATCTTCCCAACCCAGGAATGGAACCCAGGTCTCCCACATTGTAGACAGACGCTTTACTGTCCGAGCCACCAGGCAGCTAATGTATACAATGTAATATAGCTAAACCATTCACATTTGTGATGCAGACTTTTCTGTTTTCAGACTTAATGGTTACCTGGTATCTCATGGGGATTAAGTGGGTGTATACATACACACATATATATATATATATATATATATCAGGCTTCTCTCGTGGCTCAGCTGGTAAAGAATGTGCTTACAATGTGGGAGACCTGGGTTTGATCCCTGGATTGGGAAGATCCCCTGGAGAAGTGAAAGGCTACCCATTCCATATGATGAGATGGTTGGATAGCATCACTGACTCAATGGACATGGGTTTGAGCAAGTTCTGAGAGCTGGTGATGGACAGGGAGGCCCGGTGTGCTGCAGTCCATGGGGTCCAGGTCCTCTGTCATCCCCTTCTCCTCCCACCTTCAATCTTTCCCAGCATCAGGGTCTTTTCAGATGAGTCAGTTCTTCACATCAGGTGGCCAAACTATTGGAGTCTTGGCTTCCGCATCAGTCCTTCCAATGAATATTCAGGACTAATTTCCTCTAGGATTGATTGGTTGGATCTCCTTGCAGTCCAAGGGACTCTCAAGAGTCTTTTCCAACATCACAGTTCAAAAGCATCAATTCTTCAGTGCTCAGCTTTCTTTATAGTCCAACTCTCACATCCATATATGACTACTGGAAAAACCAAAGCTCTGACTAGACGGACCTTTGTCGGCAAAGTAATGTCTCTGCTTTTTTAATATGTTGTCTAGGTTGGTCACAGCTTTTCTTCCAAGGAGCAAGCACCTTTTAATTTCATGGCCACAGTCACCATCTGCAGTGATTTTAGAGCCCCCAAAATAAAAGCTCTCACTGTTTCCATTGTTTCCCCATCATCTGCCATGAAGTGATGGGACAACTAAATATATGTATAAGGGACTTAGCACACAGCTTGGCTCACAGCAGCTGAAATACATGATAGCTCTTGTTGCTTTTCAAAATTTAAAAAAAAAATCATATAGTTTTATTTATTATTTGACTGTGTCCGGTCTTAGCTGCAGCTCTTGAGATATTTAGTTGTGGCATTCAAACTCTTAGTTACAGCATGTGGGATCTAGTACCCTGAACAGGGATTGAACCCAGGCCCTCTGCAGTGGGAGTGCAGAGTCTTAGCCCCTGGACCACCAGGGAAGTCCCTGCTCTTATTTATATGAACCTGGCTTCAATTCAATTTTGCAAACATTTGATGAGTACTTGCTATGGGAGGGCCCTGGAGGGAGTTCACATCGGGAGCAGACATGTACATGAACAATTCTCAGGGAAGGCAGTCTATGGTCAGCGATGTGCTGCTGGTATAGATGTGCTTTGAGAAAATAATGGACAAAGGAGTGAATTCTTGTCAGGGTGACCTATGTGGCAAGATTTTTATTTCTAGATTAAATTTGCAACACAGGGAACTGCACAGATCTTAAATGTACAATACAATGAATTCAGACAAATGTCCACACTTGTGTAACCACTATCAGAATTAGGGTAGAGGATCTCTCCATACTTGAAGAGCCCCTATGCACCCCTCCCCTTCCAATAAAACCCTACTCCCCAAAGGTAACTAGAGCTCTGATTGTTTTTTTTTTTTACACAACAGATTAGTTTTTGCCTATTTTTGACTTTTGTCTACATGGAATCATTCATAATGTTCTCCTTTTGTGTCTTGCTTTCATTTGACACGGGTGGCCGGTCTGAATTGAGCCTCAAAGCATTGCTAGGACTGAGTACATGACAGTGGGGGCAGGGGAGGGAATTGGAGGCAAAAAGAATCCCTCGGGAAAAGGCAGGAAGGAAGAAACACTGTATTTGGGGAGGTGGGTGGGACTAGAATGAGTACTCAATGGGAAGGAGTAGGAAGGAAGGATGAAAAGGTAGGTTGGAGTTTTGCTTTACAGAGTTTTAAATGCCAGGTCAAGGCATATAGACTTTATCCTGAAGGAAGCAGGGTACAGGATTCCTGGACAGTAAAGTGGACTGATGAGATCTGGCTTTTGAGACCATATATACACAGCCAGTAGCATAAAAATGGAGTGGGAAGAGCCTGGAGGCCAGGAGACCAATTATTAGATCATTCATTCCTTTACCCTAAAAGTATTTATCTGATACTGGGATCTGAACTTTGACTTTTCTCCATTGCATTCCACCCCTGGCTTGGTCCTCGGAATAGGAAGTGAATAAAAGTTGCTAAACCCTGTCTGCTGGTTGCTTCAAATTCTACTCCTCTTCTGTACAAAACCCCTGATTTTTTCTGGAAGTAGCATCTTCATCAAATTGTGTTAAGAGACTCTGTCCCCATTGAGTATGTCTTTCTTGAAGACCCTATTGATCAGATGTCACCTTAGATTATTTTGCATGTTATGTTAGATCAGCCCAGAGAAATAGGAAGGTCAGCTTTACACTCTGGTGGCAGGCTGAGGGTAGCATCTAAGTATGTTCCACTGTGGATCACTGGTTCTAGAGGGTTTATAGGTATACAGTGGAGATGGGAGGAGATAATTTCATGATCAGCTCAGTTTGTTGAAAAAACAAACGAAACAGGCTTTCTCACCGCAGAACTCTTTGGTGACTTGGCTTGATAGCTGTATACGGTTAATTTCTAGAAGAGTCTGGTATGAAGCTTCCCCTCAAACCTTTTCTGCCTGGAGTATATTGGGCATTCTTGTGTCTCCCAGGATACATTTTTGGGATTCCCTGAAATGACTTCAGAGGATTTGGAAACAGTTTGGGTCTAGGAGAGTTATGGAGCCAGAGCAGGGCAGAGCCATCTGCTGTGAAGAAAAGACAGCTACTTCCTCAGGAAGGCACAGGGACTGGAGGGAAGGAAGCGGGCTTGCCTTGGGCAGAGCAGTTACATGAGAGCAGGAAGAGGAAAGACCCTTCCCAGCTACAGAAGGAACGGTCTCAGGGCTGGACCAGACCTGGAAAGGGCATCCATGCTGCAGAATTCTCCCAGACTCTTTTATCTTCAAAACTGGCTGTATTTGGACCTGGCATTTGCTGGGCAGGCGGGGAAAGTCCATGGCAACTGGCCATTGGACTTGACAGTGACCAGGAAACAGGCTCCTCCATCTATCCCTGGAAACAGCCTCTTCCACAGACAGAAGTGAAAGTAAAAGCCGCTCAGTCGTGTCCAACTCTGTCACACCCGTGGACTACACAGTCCATGGAACTCTCCAGGCCAAAATACTGGAGCAGGTAGCCTTTCCCTTCTTCAGGGGATCTTCCCAACCCAGGGATTGAATCTAGGTCTCCCACATTGCAGGCAGATTCTTCACCAGCTGAGTCACAAGGGAAGCCCAAGAACACTGGAGTGGGTAGCCTATCCCTTCCTGGGATCTTTGCAGGCGGATTCTTTACCAACTGAGCTATGACGGAAGCCCCAAGAGCCCTGAGCTATCAAAGGACTAAAAAGCGATCAGGTAGGTCTTCTAGAAAACTGAGCCTGAGGTTTCATGAAAGGTGGGCAAGATCTCTGCCTGGGCACAGCTTCACCAACAAGGCTCCCTAAAATCTGCATGAAGTCACGGCTACAGTGGATGCCCTGCGGTAATACAAGTGCTAGCTCTGCCACTGACTCTGAGCAAGTCACTTTATTTTTCTGGGCCTCAGTTTTCTCACCTGAAAAATTAAAACCATATTCCCCCACAGTAAAGCCAGTAATTTTTTAAGTAAGATAATGGATGTAAGATGTTTGGCACAATGCTGGGTACTCAAGGCTTCATAAAAGGTCTCTCTGCTTGCTAGTTACCACCAACAAATTCCTCTTAGACCCACTGTCTCTATAAAGGTAAATTTGTTCCGTTAAAATGGTTAAGTGATGTTTTACTGTAGAGGGTAAAAACTGGTAAAACGAGTTGAAACAAACTGCTTTTCATTTTCGGCAAATCCCACCCAGCTCATCCCCCTGCGGCTTCAAACAGAGCATAAGAATAACTCAGTGGGACTCTGCACTCATGGAGACTCTCTGGGGAGGGAATCCCCAGTCCTTAGGGATGCTGACCGCCTCCTCCTTTCCCAGGATCTGTCTCCTGCAGGGGGCTGCTGAGACAGCCAGGCGGGCCAGGAAGGGGGGCAGGGTCAGAGGTCGCTAGACCAAGAAGAAACTGTTCTATTTCCCTGGCGGGGCCTGTTTTACAACAGATCAGAACATTTTCAGGCTACAGAGGAAACATCCCTTGCCATAAACTAATCCTTTCTGATTAGACTCTTGCCTGAGGCACAGAAGGGTAAAATCCTGGGGTACGGTGTTGGGGGCTGGCTGGCTCATTGTGATGCGGTTCGTTGTGATGCCTGCTTTGCTTTCTTCCCTAAGGCCTGGCTGTGGCTCTAGTAAGCTTCTTGGGCTCTTTCTAACAGTTCCTTGGGTTGAGAAGGCTCAGCCTAGAGGCTGCTGGATGGGGTGGCTTTTGAAGATGGTGTCAAGGGTCCTGGGAAATGTAATTTTGGCAGATGAAAACATCTGGTACTTTTTTTCCTTTCTGGGTTTTATAAACACACACACACACACACACACACACACACACACATGCTGCTGCTAAGTCACTTCAGTCGTGTCTGATTCTGTGCAACCCCATAGACGGCAGCCCACCAGGCTCCCCCGTCCCTGGGATTCTCCAGGCAAGAACACTGGAGTAGGGGTTGCCATTTCCTTCCCCAGTGCATGAAAGTGAAAGGTGAAAGTCACTCAGTCATGCCCGACTCTTAGCGACTCCATGGACTGCAGCCTACCAGGCTCCTCCATCCATACGATTTTCCAGGCAAGATTACTGGAGTGGGTTGCCATTGCCTTCTTCAACCACCCTATGAGGTAAATAATATTATCATTCCCATTTTTACAGATGAGAAAACAGACTCCTGAGAAACAAGTTATGAAGCTCAGGGTCCCAGCTAACGAAAGGCTGAGCCAGATTTTGACCTGGGGTCTTGCGACCTGGAGCTGGTCACCATTCCTGGGGAACTATCTAAGGAGCAACAGGCCTTCTAAGCTGACAGCCTTACCTTTCAGTCCCCGAAACCACCTCACAGGCCGCAAGGAACCCCCAGCGACTGGAGGGTGGAAGAGAGTGGAACAAACGTGAGCTCCCCCTGAACTTGCCCCATCCAGACGGTGCTTGTGTCTGAGTTGTCACTTAGTTCAAGGATGGCCAGATGAAATACTGTGACCCTAAACTGGGCCATCAGTCAATTCAGAGACCACTAGGAATTTGGAAGTATAAACAGTCAAAGCCACTGGCTAGAGAGTCAAGTCTCTATCATCTACCTATCAAGATTCTGATCCCCAGGGAGATTTCCCTAGGGTCCATCAGTGGGTAAAACTGTGGGGATCTGCACATGACCTAGCAGGGTATGAAGGACTCAGTTTATTGCGAAAGGGGAGTGGGTTGAGGCTGAAGGAAATCTCTCTTTAGGGAGAGCTGCCGAGGCATGACTCAGATTTCAGAGGCGCCTGGGCAGAGGGGAACATTCATGCTCTCGTCCCCTCTGAGGCTGGGGAGCCTGGTGACTGACTCCCAGGCACACCTGCCTTGGGCTGAGTATCCTGGGTGGCAGGAGCAAAGGAAGAGACAAGACAGGAAGGCACTGTTTCCCTGGGGAGGCCAGCTAGGCCCATCCCTAATGATAGCAACAATAGCTTACATCATAGGACTGAGTGCACAAGAGTGGTGTGGATGCTTTGCATATGTCACCTCATGCAAAACCTCACAAAGCAGAAGTTTAGAGATGAAGAGACGGAGGATCAAGAGATCAAAGGACTTGCCCAAGGTCACACAGGTAGTAAATGGCAGACCAAGACCTGGACTCAAGTAGCTCATCTCCAGAATCCAGATGAGCTTTGCCATGTAAGGGTGTGTGCACCGAGGCAGGTGTGTCTGCAGATGACAGTGAACTCTCATGGAATCCTCCAGCACACACGAATCACTGTTATCTGAGAGTAAAACCGACTTCACAAAACTATAGTCACAGACAGAGAAAGGTGGAAAGGTTTTCCCCAACAGACAAATCTGATGAAGGTTCACCCACCAGGCTTCCGTGTGGGCAGAAAGAGACACTTGTTCATTTCTCTCCCCACCCTGCGTATAGATGCTTGGCCAGAGCTGGCCCTCACTAAGTTCACTGAATGACTGCTTTTTCAAGCAACAGAAAATGGTGGTTCAGGGATTGAATTTATGAGCCAAACAGCCTGGGTTCAAATCCTGGCTTGGTCACTCAATTCCTTCACTCTTTTAAGCCTGTTTCCACACCTATAAAGCAGAGGTGATACCTCAGTCTTTAGGCAGCTGTAAGGACTGAGTGAAACAGGGCAGGTAACATGCTTAGCCCAGTCTGATGTATAGTTATGTGTTCAAAAAATGAGAGCTACTACTATAATTTTTAATGATGAAATTAAAAAAATTCATTATAATAGTACTTTGGCCACCTGATGCAAAGAACCGATTCATTGGAAAAGACTCTGATGGTGGGAAAGATTGAAAGTGGGACGAGAAGGGGACGATAGAGGACGAGGTGGTTGGATGGCATCACTGATGTGATGGACATGAGTTTGAGCAAACTCAGGGAGTTGCTGCAGTCCATAGGGTCACAGAGAGTCAGATACGACCGAGTGACTGAACTGAATGATGAAATAAGTCTCCATACTCACTGAATGAAAAAATGAATTGACATGTGAACACAGCTGGATTCCAGAGCAACTGGGGTAGGGGTGACGGAGCCAAGTAAACGAGCCTGGTCTGCGAGGGAAAGCTGGCCGTGCCACCGTAGGACAGTGGCTAGGCCGTCTGGGCAGCCTGTCTGGAACGCAGTCTGAAAGGTGAGCTGGGGCAAGTGAGGCGTGGTGAGTGGTTGCTGACCTTCCGAGGTAACTGCCTGCCTGAGGGACCTGATCTTGGTGTAAGATACGGTTCGCAGGTCCCTCTAGGCCAGTTTCTGAACTATTCCTCTTTCCTTTCCCCACTGCTTGACCATCTTAACCCCAACTGAGAGACTTTAAAAAGTCTTCTGGGCAGGCCAGCAGAGGATTCAGAAAAACCCTCCCCTCAGTGAGCAAGGTCAGGCACTTAACCTCTGACCCGGTGGCCTCTGCCTTCCCCAGAATGTAAGGAGCTCAAGGGCCCACGCATATCCCCTGCCCTCCTACTATACCCTCCTCCAGTGAGATGAGATCTAAACAAACATCAGAGGCAGCCTTAGAAGGAAAACGCTTAAGGAAAAGGAAAGGACTTTATGGGTTAATTGTGTCTATCTGAACCTCCCTAAGCCTGGAGCAGGCCACACCTGTCCCAACCACCCCACCCTACCCCAGCTCCCTCTAACCTAGGATGGCAGCCCTGACTCCAGACAGTCACTTCTTCTATTCAGCAACCAGAGGTCCAGGATCCTCTCTGTCCAAACCAGGCCTTGGACATTCTTCCTCTGTAGTTCTCAAGGAGACCGTCATCTGAATACCCATGTCCCCAGTGTGACCCCTTCAGATAGACGAAATACAGAAGGAAATTCATTTTCAGCCTTGCTTGCCAGGGTGGTGGTAGGGACTAAGGTGCCTCTCACTTACTTTTACTTGAAGCTCTCTTTTATTTGGAAGTGGGCAGTATCTGGCTTAATGGCCTTTTTCTCAAGTGAGCTGGTGATGGCCCACAATGGTAGAGGTGGGCTACTAGGGCCCGAGGCCAGGTCCCTGAAGAGAGTGAGCCTCGGGGGCTGAGCCGGCCAGGTTCTGTTCTTCCCAGTGCGTCCTCTCCTTCCAGGACGGCGGCCACATTCTTCCTGGCACCGCTCTCTCTGGCTGCCCCTGTTCTGGCTGGTTCCTGGCAACAGAGAAAGAATCTCCAGATAGCGGTCTGGCCGCTTCTTCCTTCTCAGTTCAGGGATAAGCCTTCTCTGACTTGCTATTCCTTAATAACTGTGAAGAGTCTCTCTTTTTCTCCCTATTAATGGGAGAAATGATGTTGACAGATACACGAAAAGAATAAACTATAAATCGGCCCTGATCCTCCCACCCCCGATACTCGCTGGTGTGTACCTTTCCTATTCTTTCTCCACTCATAGAAATGGGTTTTTAAAATAGGAAAGGGTTCATTTACTAAAGGTAAAAAGTAGCTGAAAGACTTAAAAGTAGGGAATCAGACCCAGGTTTATTTGAGACCAGCTCAGAGACCCCCCTGGAAATGACCTTGGGTGGAGAAAACACCAGCAGATGGTGGAGGACAGGGAAGCCTTGTGTGCTGCAGTCCTTGGGGTCACTAAGAGCTGGACCGAGAGACTGAACCACCACTAGACATTTCACTTCTATGCCTCACTTCCCTGGTTTGTAAAATAAAGATAATAGTACTTACTTCACTTGGTGGTTGTGAGGATTAAATGAGACTAAACAGCTGAGCTCAGTGTCTCGAACACAGTAAAGACTCAAAAATGCTAACAATTGTGCTGTAAGCACAGGAAGTAATTTCCATGGTGTTAAGGGGCTTTCTGTAGCATCCTTTTGAACTGTGACTCAATATCCAACTATATTCAAGGATCTTAATTTATTTCACTGAGCCTCTGCTGAAGGGTATTTATACTAATTCTAATTTTTCAGAATTATAAACAACGCTCTGATGCATATCCTTGCAGATAACTCTCCACACACAGATTATTTGCTTAGGCTAAATTCCTATGAGTGAAAATGTAAGATCAAAGGATGAGTTGAAATCTAACTCCAAAGTCTGGACTGATTCACACTCCCTCCAGCAAGGAGACAGCTTGCTTTCTCTCACCCTTGCCAACACCATTTTCTTTCATCTTTATCAACTTGATAAGTGGAAAAAAAAAAACACCCTGCTTCTCTGTTTCCAGATTTTTTTTTTGCTTTTAAGGGAGCTCTCAGGATGACTTTAGACCCCATGATTCCTCATGTCCTTCCATTCCTCTCAGAAGTAATGCAGGTGGTGTTATTGGCAGAACTGTGATAAAAATCTAAAGTGCAGAGTGTAAAGGGCCTGGAGGCGCCCACTCCTTGTCCCGATTCTTCATGAGCACAACTTCCAGGTCCTCCCATGCTTCTAGTTAGGGCTATATTCTGTATGTTGGGTGTGTGGCCTGTCCCTCCACTTAAGTCCAGCGATGGGGTAGAGAAGACTATCAGGATGAAACAGGGCTTTAGGTGCACACCTAGGACAGTATTACAGGACCCACAGGATCCATAATGGTATCTATGGTGATGCTTTGTCCCAAATCTGAAGTTCCAATCCAAACTCCTCTGCTTCAGTAGGGGTGTTTTCTTTAAGCCTCAGTTTACATACCATGTGGGGCCAGTGATAACATTCTGCCCTGCCTCCCTGTGGCTTTATCAGAGAAGATAAACCATAGGAAAACACTATGTAAGCTGAAAAGAGCTTTACACATCGAAAAGGCTTTTTTTTTTTTTTTTTTTCCCCTGACTGCACTGAGCAGCTTGCTGGATCTTATTTCCCAGACCACGGATTGAATTCTGGCCTCAGCAATGAAAGTGCCGAATCCTAACCACTGAACCACCAGGGAATTCCCTGAAGGAACTGTTTTTAAAGGAAGGTTGAGTGCTCAGTGCCATAACCTGTGTAGTCAAGCCGGTAATAGGTGGTGGCTGGGGATCCCTTTCTAAGCTGGGTGTTCACCTATAATACCAGCTACCTACTCCTGGCCATTGGGTCCACATGGAGACCCTATTTACTCCGCAGACCAATCCCACTGAGGGACGATGGGGACCCTGAAATTTATAGACTGAGTCACTGGCCCAAGGTATATGCTAATAACAGGAAGGGCAGGGATTCAAACTTGGAGGTCTTTCCTTGGAGGTGGGGACGAAGGCAACAGCTGATATGCCAGAATGTCACCGACCTTGTGTAAATTATACGCATTTGTTCATTTCTCATTTATTCAACAAATATTTCTTGAACACTTGTTGAGATCTGGGACAAAGTACCAAGGGAGGTTTTTCCTTGTATAGTTTCTGCAGTCCAAATCCTTCCTAACAAATCCTTCCTTACCTTGTAAGTGCTATCAACCAACCTATCTACTTTCTTTCCCTCCTTCCTTCTTTCCTTCTACCCATCCATCCATGACTTTTTTTCATAAGGGAATGCAGGAGGTTGAAAGGACTGTGCCCATGGCTTTGGGGTCAGGTAGAGCTTGATTTGATCCTACTTGAATACTAAGTAGAGAGCCAAGTGATCTTTCATGAGTTACCTCACCTTTCTGAGGCTGCTCCTCCTCTGTAAGACGGGGAAAATTATGACAACTATGCCACAGGACTCAATTACATGATATGTACTAACACACCTAGAACTGTGCCTGGAACATACTAAGGACACCTGTTATCTCGTTTAATTCTCATAGTGATCATTTCACTGAGGAGGAAAGCTGAGTAATGAGGAGAAGTTGCTTGTCCAAGGTCTTGGGCAGATGACTCTGGAGTTGCTCAATACTCTAGGAGTTGTCTGTCTGGAATGAATAACGTGATCCCATGTTACAGGGAGGAATGACACAAAGCATTTTAAAAAAGCATCATAGAGTAAGTGCTCAATAAATGATAATAATTCTAATTAAGATCTGATCTGACTCCTGAATTCACTGCCCAGTGCCTTCAGGTTGGAGAGCCTTATTTTCCATTCATGCATCTTATAGGGAAACTCTGAGCAAAGACTCTGAGCTTTTATTATCTTTATCTCCACTTTTACTCCAGGAAGAATGGGACACGATGACCATTTAGTCAAAGGGCATTTATTTTGATTTAATTTTGGCAGAGAGTGAAGATGAACTAAACAGTCTCTTGACGAAAGTGAAAGAAGAGAGTGAAAAAGTTGGCTTAAAGCTCAACACTCAGAAAACTAAGATCATGGCATCTGGTCCCATCATTTCATGGCAAACAGATGCAGAAACAGTGGCCGACTTAATTTTGAGGGACTCCAAAATCACTGTAGATGGTGACTGCAGCCATGAAATTAAAAGACGCTTACTCCTTGGAAGGAAAGTTATGACCAACTTAGACAGCATATTAAAAAGCAGAGACATTACTTTGCCAACAAAAGTCCATCTAGTCAAGGCTATGGTTTTTCCACTAGTCATGTATGGATGTGAGAGTTGGACTATAAGGAAAGCTGAGTGCAGAAGAATTGATGCTTTTGAACTGTGGCGTTGGAGAAGACTCTTGAGAGTCCCTTGGACTGTGAAGAGATCCATCAGTCCATCCTAAAGGAGATCAGTCCTGGGTATTCGTTGGAAGGACTGATGTTGAAGCTGAAACTCCAATACTTTGGCTACCTCATGTGAAGAGCTGACTCATTTGAAAAGACCCCAATGCTGGGAAAGACTGAGGGCAAGAGGAGAAGGGGACGACAAAGGACGAGGTGGTTGGATGGCATTGCCGACTCAATGGGCATGAGTTTAGGTAAACTCTGGGAGTTGGTGATGGACAGGGAGGCCTAGTGTGCTGCGGTCCATGGGGTCACAAAGAGTTGGACACAACTGAGTGACTGAACTGAATTGAATGACATTTAAACTGGGATTTTGTTTATAATGCCTAATCACAAAAGCACAATAGTCAGGGAGGAGAAGGATAGGGAAACAAAATTCTATCATCCTGGGGAATTCTCCGGTGGTTCAATGGTTAGGTCTCTGCGCTTTCACTGCTGTGGGCCTGGGTTCAGTCCCTGGTCACGAAGCTAAGATCCCCGGTTGGGGATGTAAGATAACACAAGCCACCACATGGCCAAACAAACCAAATAAATAAATAGAATTCTGTCATTTTGGCACCCACAGAGGAACGCTGTTGACATTTGGGTATTTGTCCTTTCCATGTTTTTATATAGGTCAACAAATTGTCATTGAGTGTGGAACAACCATAACGTTTTAACGTGTTAGGAAAGAAAGAGCTGTTAGCAGGGCATCCACGCTAACACTGCAAGGCCCCTATTGTAAACAGCGCTGTGAGTGTGCAGTGCACAAGCTGCAGAGACACACAAAGCAGCTCTGGCTCTCAGCAGTCACCGGACTCAGTGGTCCTAACCTTTCAGTTCAGTTCAGCTCAGTTGCTCAGTCATGTCCAACTCTTTGCAACCCCATGGACCACAGCACGCCAGGCCTCCCTGTCCATTACCAACTCCCGGAGTTCACTCAAACTCATGTCCATTGAGTCCGTGATGCCATCCAATCATCTCATCCTCTGTCGTCCCCTTCTCCTCCTGCCCTCAATCTTTCCCAGCATCAGGGTCTTTTCAAATGAGTCAGTTCTTCCCATCAGGTGGCCAAAGTACTGGCGTCTCAGCTTCAGTATCAGTCCTTCCAATGAATATTCAGGACTGATTTTCTTTAGGATGGACTGGTTAGATCTCCTTGCAGTCCAAGGGACTCTCAAGTGTCTTTTCCAGCACCACCGTTCAAAAGCATCAGTTCTTCAGCACTCAACTTTCTTTATGGCCCAACTCTCACATTCATACATGACTACAGGAAAAACCATAGCTTTGACTAGATGGACCGTTTTTGGCAAAGTAATGTCTCTGCTTTTTAATATGCTATCTAGGTTGGTCATAACTTTTCTTCCAAGGAGAAAGGGTCTTTTAATTTCATGGCTGCAGTCACCATCTGTGATTTTGGAGCAAAAACTTTCCTAACAGTTATTGAGTGCTATGTGTCAGACTCAAATTCATGTCCACTAAGTCGGTGAAGCCATTTAACCATCTCATCTTTTGCCATCCTCTTTCCTTTTTGCTGGCGATCTCTCCCAGCCTTCATGGACATGAATTTCAGCAAATTACTAGGAGACAGTGGAGGACAGAGGAGCCTGGAGTGCTTCAGTCCACGAGTGACCAAGAGCTGGACATGACTTATCGACCAAACAACAACAACAAAGTGCCAGGCAGGCTTCCCTGGGGGCTCAGGGTAAAGAACCTGCCTGCCAATGCAGGAGACACAGGGCTGATCCCTGGGTCAGTAAGATTCCCTGGAGGAGGAAATGGCAACCCACTCCAATATTCTTGTCTAAGAAATCCCATGCACAGTGGAGCCTGGACTACATGGGCTGTAGTCCCTGGGGTTGCAACAAGTCAGACTCTACTGCAACACTGCAATTCATCTACATTATCCTATTTAATCCTCATAATAACCTTACGAGGGGGATACTATGTTTATAACCATTTATAGGTGCGGAAGCAGGCTCACAGCGCTTAAGTCATTTGCCCAAAATCACACAGCTAGTAAACAGTTGGGCTAGGATCTGAAGCCAGGTCAGCCAGTCTCAGAGTAATACTATCAGATAGCACAGATAATTCTTAGCACTATGCTTGCAATATACAAACATGAAATAAATTGCAGTCATCATCACTTGTTATTATTATTGTGAATACAACCATTATGTCACATATGATTGGTGAGTCTCTGTTTTCAATCTCCTCTGCCAAGAAACCAAGAACTGGGCCAATCCAAGAAGGGGAAGAGATGCCAGCCCAGCTGCACCCTGGGCTGTGCCCACGCCACACAGGAGTAGGAAAGGGGTAGGAGTGGGGGTAAAACTTGGGTAGTGTCTCTCTAAAACACCTGGCATCTCTGAATCCTTTAGCGAAGGCCTAGAACAGCCCACGCCCTCAGACTGGGAGGCTTAGCTCCTGCTGGAGGGTCCTAGCGACCTTATCAACTGGCTCGTGGTACCCTGCCGATCTACCCTGGACCACAGTCCCTCCATCTCATCCAGGTGCCTTCTGGACATTCCATGTGTGGAGACGTTAAAAACCCTCTGCCCCACAACCTGCTGATCTCTGTAGATGGGGGAGGGCGATTAAAGAGGCACGATCCAGAGGTGTAGAGAGAGAGGACCCATTTAAAAAGCCCAGCGAGCACAGACACGCCGCCTGGGTTCCCAGTCTCCACCTGAGCCCAGCCAGCATGAGTCACTCCCGTGGCCCTTTACCTGGGAGTTGCAACACAGCTCAAAGAAACTCCACGGCTTCCAGGAGGCGGGCGGACAGGGACACAGGCAAGTGTGCCATCCTCCGGGCAGCACTATGCTCTGCAGGCACACCTGGCACCAAGTGGCCCTCCTGCCACCAAGAAACCCTGCCAAGGGCTTGGGCATCCAAGCTCTGCTCTCTGATCAGATCCCAACTCTAGCGCTACCACTCCTAGGCCACGCAGCTTAAAGAACTTATTTAATCACTTCATACCTCCGTCTCCTCATCTCTAAAACAGGGCTAACACAAGGGCCTATGGCATGCAGCGGTTTTAAGGAGATGAGGCGTGCAAAGGCTTAGCGCGATGCCTGACGCATGAGGTGCGCTGGGCCCCGACCGTGTGCCAGACACCATGGAAGGCGCTGGAGATTCAGCAGTGACCCAGACAAGGTCTCTCCTCTTACAGAGTTTCCATTCTAGAAGAGGGGATGAAACACAATAAACGATTTAGAGAGATGTCCAAAAGTCACCAGGGATTCAGAGAGCCAGAATTAAGTGATGTGAGAGTGACTGAATGTCTACTTTAACAAGGGTAGTGGGAGAGGCCTGCTCTGAGGAGGTGGCTTCATTAGCAATTATTATGATTATTAACTGTTATTTGTCAGGACCCCCTCCATTATCCCCAGCATAGCTTCCAGCAAGGAACGAACCTCTGACAATTCTCAAACCCAGTATCCTCTCTCCACAGGCCTGACCACACCCCAAGAGGGCTCCTTTGGATTCTGGCCTTACCTTGAAAACCTCCATCAGACTGGCAGGAGTAGCTGAAACTCCACCTTTCCCTGAGAGAGAAAGGAGTGGGCCAAGGTGAGGCTCTCAGGAAGACAGAGCAAAGGGATGATGTGTCAAAAGGTGTGTGTGTGTGGTGGGTGGAGGTTGGGGGGGGTTGGGGAGGAGAAAAGAAAGAGAGAGGAAAACAAAAGATACCAAGACTGCCTTAGACTTCAGTTCAGATTACTCGTGGTGGAGGCTCTATAAAAAATTCTAGCATTCTCCTGTTTGTTTGTGGATCTTCTGGGTTACCAACCTTGTTCTTTATGGAAGACAGCTCATGGCAATCATTCCACAATTACTTAGTCTAACAGGCAACTGATTTCTCCTGCGTTTCCAATGCAGAATGAAGCACTTACTGGAGTTTGGGAAATGACCGGCTAGCTAAAGTTTTCGAAGGTCATGGACTTCAACTTTTCCATCCCTTGTGTGCTGGCCAGAGGTATGTGGTTTGCTGACATATCATTCAGATCTGTATCACACCAAATAAAAGGCTGCCTGCCTCCTACACCCCCACTCCTGGCCACCAACACACACACACACACCCCAGATCATAAACTCCAAGAGCAGTGACCCTGTCTTTTTGGCCTGTCTCCCCAGAACCCAGAGTAGGGCCTGGCACACATTAGGTGTTCCATACATGTCTGCTGAATTGAGGCCAGTGACTTCAGCTCAAAGGGACAGCCACATGCGAAGTGAGATGACTGAAGATTCAGATCTGGGCTCTGACACTCACTAGCTCATGCCCTTGGGCAAGTCACGTTTACCCTCCAGCTTCCATTTCCTCACCTGTGAAGTGTGTGTGTTGGGGGAGGAAGAAAGAGAGCGTTCTACCACAGTGGGTTGCTGTGAGCCGTCAAGAAAAATCACCTGAATAACTGTAAAAGACTATTCAGAAATAAGCGTTCCCTTAAAGGGAGAGCTCTAGGAAAAAAGAAAGGGGACTTGCACAGAGGCCCTCAAGAAAGATCTGCTCTCTCCTTTGGGAATTCCCTGGTGGCTATGAAGTAGTCCAAGCTGGATAGGGGAGGAGGCCAAGGGAATTTGGCAGGGTGGTGGTAGTGCGGGAGGGGGTCGGGGGGAAGGATGTTCCAGTGTTCCAAGTATCCAGGATACTAGAAACAGGAACCGAGATTTCCTGCAGCCGAGTATCTGTTGGTCCCTGTACTTTTCCTCTGGCTATCTTCTCTCCAGCACTTTTTTTTCTCCTCCCTCCTACCTCATCTCCACCCCCACCCCCTCACCAAGGAAGGAATTGGCCAGTTCCACCCAGCCAGCCCCCCGCCCCCCCGTGGCTCCACCCCCAACTCGGCAGAAGCGTTTTCCTGCTCCTTGTTACTGCAGAGAGGAGGGGCGCTGGGCTCTCCACCCGCAGTGGCCCAGGAGGGCTGGAGAGGGGCCGTAGCGCCCCCCGCTCACGGGCATTTTGCAGCCCCGTGGGTCTCACCCTGTCTCTTATACACATCTGGCTCCACCCCCAACTCGGCAGGCCAAGAGTTAACAGCTGCACCTGTTGAGGTATACCTTCTGTCGCCGGCACCTGTACCTGTAGCCAATCAGCGCCAGCACTGCCGGGAACCTACCTGTCAGCAGAATCCCCACACTGAAACCTCAACATAAATCAAACAGTTCCCTGGGCAGGGAATGTCTGTGTCAGGCGAGAATTAGAGACGAGCGGTCAGCAGAGCCTCGGTGTCCGGTGCCGATCCATCCTTCCAGCCTGGGAGCCTGGGAGCAGGAAGATGTCGAACGAACTTGAGTGAGTAAACAACCGTGGATGCCTGGCGCTCTCTGAGCGGGGAGGCTGTACGGGGGTTTCTAGAAGGGGAAAGGGCAGGGAGACCGGCGCCAAGATTCACGGAGCAATTTGTAAGGGTAAATGAATGGGCTGACGATCTCACTCTGGCGTGTTGAGGCAAGCCCCGTTTCAAGCGAGAGCTGAGTGTTTCCCTGGGAAAATCTTTTTTTTTTTTTCCTTTCTCTCTCTCTCTCTCTGCTGAGCAGTTTCGAGCCAGGTAGGGAAACACAGGACTGAAACTGTGAAGGCTTTCGGCATCACTTTCTGATACATCGAAGGGGCCCTGGAAGTCAAGAGACAGCGGCCAATCCTATCTAGGCTTTCCATTTTCTTGCCCCAAAGAACTTTTTTGAGGTGGTTCTAAGAACTGTCTTAGGCAGAGAGTTGGGTTTTTCTAAAGGGACTTGCTTGTTGGGTTGGAACAGTCTCAAGTGGGAAAGTTAAGTGTGCTGGTTAAACATACGCACTCTTTAGTCGGCTTGACCTATGTTCGAATCCAGGCCCAGCTCCTCATACGTTGTGTGATCTTGATTTGGACAAGTCATTGAACTGATCTGGGCTTCATTTTCCTCATCTAGAAAATGGGTACAAGAATGTTTTGTAGGATTGTTGAGAGTTAAGTGTGATAAACTCTGTAAAATGTTTAGCACAGAGCCAAGGTCTGAAGAAGCATTCAATAAAATGTGGTTGACTTCATGCAGAGGCTGTTCTAAGGCTGAGGAGGCTGAGCTGTGGTTTTCAGTGAGGTCATCTCTATTGCCTGACAGGACGCAGGTGACTTCTTGCCCACAGCTGGGATTTAGAATCCCTGCTGGCTGATGCTGACTTTCACCATGGACTCCCAGCTCGGGGTCCAGACCTCAGAGAAGGTGGGATGAGGCTGGGATTCTGGGCTGCTGTAACCTGAGTTTAGGGAGCTGGCAGAAACCAGGCTCCTAAAACACAGACTGTCCTTTTCCTTCCACCCTCAAAGGTAAGAGGGCAGAGTCAAGGATTGAACAATATTTTTTTTTCTAGCTACTCCTTAATAGATTATTTTAAGAACATGAAGACCTAACAGCATAGCATGTGGTGGGGCCTGACTGTAGACACGTTTCCATGACACCAGTCAGCTCTTGGATTCTCCCGGGTTAGCTATCTGTGTCCATGGTAGAATCACTGGCCATCAGATTTCTCTGGAATGGGCTCCTGGGGTTGATAACGTGTTAACAACTGGAATAAGAGCAGGTCAATGGAGCCAACACCGAGGTTCAAGTTCCAGCTCTGCCACTAATCAGCTGTGTGACTTTGGCCAAGCCACTTCACCTGAGGGTCAGCTTCCTCACTTGTAAATTGTGGTCATATTGGTACTCACTTAATGGAGCTGTTGGGGTATCCAATAACTTTAGAAAAGCAACTGGTTTAAATCCTGGTTAAGGAGCAATCTAAAATACCTTTGTTACTTCATACAGAAATAACTATGAGCATTTCTTGCTATTATTATTTCTAATATTTTAAATAATTTAATATTTCTAGTATTCTTTCAATATTCTATTATTTCTTGCTTTCTATTATTCTATACTTTGAAAACGTCTGCCATGTCTCCATACCATTTAGCTCTGCTGGTCAGCACAGCAGAGACTGCAGACAGAAATGTATTCATTGGTGTTGCTTGGGCTGAGTGTCTTGAAGCTGGGCTACTTGAACAAAAAGGTTTCCTGCGTTTCTCCTCCTTAATGATTGAGTCTGAAGTCAGAGTTCCTGACAGTGGAGGCTTCTCCAGTTGGGGTGGGGTGAGGGGAACCTGTGCCTGCTGAGTAATTGCAGGTAGAGTCTGAAGTCATCACTAAAGATTACAATGACAGAGTCTCAGTGCCTGGGGGCTCAAGTGCCTTTACTGATAAAGGGGGGTTGGGGGCGGAATCCACTGCTTGGCTTGCAAGTTTTGAGCTGCTTGTGCTGCTGGTACTATCTTGCTGCGGCCCTGCCCCAGAAGTTCAGTTAAAGAGAACTGGTCCTCGCATCCATCTTGATCCTGAAGGAATTACCACCTCTTGCCAGGCCCTGATGTAGTGGGAAAAGCCCGACTTGCACAAGAGTCTAAAGTCTGCCACTTAGTAACTTCAGGATCCTAGTGAATCTGCTTCTCTTCCCTGACCCTCAGTTGCCTCGTCTCTCCAGTAAGGATTCAGGCATCTACCTGGTCGGGAAAACAGTGGGCACCCGTAGTGCGCCACCCAATCCGGTGGAGGAGCTCCATAAATGTGAGAGCCCAATTACTAGGCCACTTCGAAGGCTGGCTCTTGGTGGGCATGGAGGCCAAGCAGTGGAGTTGAAAGCCAGCTCAAAGCAGCTGGCAGGTGGGGCGCACGGGACTTTTCATGTGGTTGGGGCTGGGCGCTTCTGCCAGCCTCCGGTCCTCCACAAACCGCTGGTGCCTCCAGCGCGTGGTTCCTACCCAGCGCCTCGGGGCCTGAGCCGGTCGCAAGGGATCCTGGGGCGGTGGGGGCGCCGGAAGTCGCTGCCAGACGCCCTTTTCTCGCGGAAACGGCTCCACGGGAGAGCTACACGGGTCGCAGTCAGGCTGCCATGTTTGGAGAAGCATTTTTGTTGGACGCGAGGGTGTATTGGGCGCCTGGTTGGCCAGTGCTGTCCCGTCCCGTCAGTTGAGGAAATGAAGGGTGTAGAGATTAAGTATTCAGTACGCAGTAGGTCTGTGGAATGAAGGAAAGAGAGGGAAGTGAGGGAGGCACGCCGGGATTCCCCTCCAGCCGCAGTCTGGGCCCCACCAGCAGTCTGCAACCATCTTCCTCCCCGAAGCTGTCTGAATCTGAAACCATCTTCCTCCCTGAGGCTTGGAGAGCCTCAAGGGAGGGGAGGAGGGGGACCCGACCCATCCCATCCCGGTCTGTGACCTCAGGCCTCGCCGCCACTCCACCCAAGCTCCCGAGAGCGAGAGCGCTTGGGCTCCAGACAGCCTGCAGCGCTGAAAGAGTTAACCAGGAACGCCTCCCGCTGTGGTTTTGTGGTCGAAACCATGATTGCCAGGAGCAAATTTTTGTCGTGTTATTAAAAGTCAGAGCTACGCTGCTGGTGAATGAAAAGTTAAAAACCCTCGTTAAGACCGGGCTGTAAAACAGGCAACTGGGCTGAGAGGTCCCTGCGACGACCCTAAGGGCGGCGGGCGGCGCCTGCTACTCTCCTAGTAGGAGCTCCCTGTCGGTGTCTGGAGCCCAGAGGGTCTTCAGGGGCCACAGGGAGGACGATGGGAAGGAAGAGTCTCAGGGCTGAAAACGCAAAGAGCGCATCCAAAGCACCCTTCGGTTAAAACAAAAGTAACAGCAAGTCTTTATTTGAGCGCTGACTTCACAGTGGGCACAAGGTCCGGTATTTGATAAGGAATCATCTGCTGTAACCCTCCCAGCACTTCAGTGAAGGGTGAGAGTATAAATGCAGTTTTGCAAGTGAGGGGATTTCAGCTTGTCCCAGACTCCCCCAGATCTCGCTGAAGAGCTGGGATCTTATAAGGGGCCAAAAGGATGCTCCGCACCAGAGTGTCACCCTGCTTCTCACCAGCATGGATGCTGAAAACTGATGAGATACTGCCAGACTGTTAACTGTGCTTATCTCTGAGCAGAGGAATGTGGGTGAATTCTAGTCTCTGCTTCCAATTTTTCTGTATATTCCATGTTTTATATAGTGTGTTTTACAAAGTGACCCTGTGTCACTTTTGAAATGAGGAGAGGGAGGAAGGAGTCATAGTTTTTTAAAAGAATTACTGGTTCACCTTAAAAAACACACATACACACACAAAAACGGTATTCTCAAAGTGTGATCCTTGGACCAGCGTCATCAGCTTCATCATCTGGGAACTCCATAGAAATGCAGATTCTCAGCCCCACCCTAGAGTTACTGAATAAAAAACTCTGGGGGTAGGGTTCAGCAATATGTGTTTTAACAAGCCCTCCAGGTGATTCTGATGCATGATCAAGTTTAAGAACCATTGGCCTAGAAGACCTGGCAAATGATGGGAAAGCAGGAGGTTCCCAAGTCCATGCTGACCTGCAGTGTAGTTGCTGAGTCAGCAGGCTGAGAGCTCTGCTATGGGGTCACACAGGTGTTTGAGCCCAGCTCTGCCAGGTAGGATCCCCTGGTGGCTCAGACAGTAAAGAGTCTGCCTGCAGTATGGGAGACCTGGATTTGATCCCTGTGTTGGGAAGATCCCCTGGAGAAGGAAATGGCAACCCACTGCAGTATTCTTGCCTGGAGAATCCCATGGATGGAGAGTCCTAGCAGGCTACAGTCCATGGGGTCGCAGAGTCAGACAGGACTGAACAACTTCACTTTCCTTCCACTTTTCCTGCCAGGTACAGAGTGGGTAACTTTTGGATGGGCTCTTTAACCTTGTCAGTGTTTCTGCATATGTAAAGGGGTGATAACACCCACCTCACTGGGTGTGGATGAGAATGAAAAAGCACAAGGCCTGACTTATAAAATAACTTAGTTGCTTTCCTCCCTTGTCTTCCTTGCCCTGTCTGAAACTCAAGTTTTTGCATTGGTGGTGGTGGTAGTTTAGTTGCTAAATTGTGTCCAATTATTGGGACCCCATGGACTGTAGCCTGCCAGGCTCCTCTGTCCATGGAATTCTCCAGGCAAGAATACTGATGTCGGTTGCCATTTTCTTCTCCAGGGGATCTTCCCTACCCAGGAATCAAACCTGGGTCTCCTGCATTGCAGGCGGATTCTTTACCAACTGAGCTACAAGAGAAGCTTTGTTCCATTTATAAAATGGAACAAATAATCCTGGCTAGGTACCCACCCCCTACCCCACCCCCCTAACCCCATTCCTTTTGCCTCTTTAAAAAAGTCAGAGCAACTGATCTAGTGAAAGTCTTGAAGGGAAAGGCTCTCACCAATATCTGGGCCTTCCTAGGAGGTTTGCAAGAATGGGGAACTGTTGAAGGCAGGGGCAGCATATTTACCTTTTGTGTCCTAGTACCGAGCCTGTTCAACAGAGTGAATGAATGAATGAAGGGATGTGGTGCCTTGGGTCTCTAGATGGAGTGCAATTTCTTTCACATCTCAACTGAATTACAGGAAAGAATAGGAAAATTGGATAGGAAACCAAGAGGAGAATATAGCGTGAAAAAAATTCCCATCGAGGGAAGAATTTTCAAAGAGGAGAAAGTGAGTTTCTGGTATAATTAGAAAATGGCACATAATTAATTTACATGCAGCTAAAAGCGTTGGCTGAGCCTGACGGCTGTTGGTTAACTTGCCCACCTCGATCCAGATGATGAAGCTGGCGATGCTCGCAGCTCTGTATCTGAGAATCTCTGAGTATCTGGTCTCCTTCTGTCAGTAGTAGAAAGAGAAAGTGAGTCTGTGAGTTGACATGCAGTTTTCTGGGGGCTACCCCACAAAGTGAGTATTAGGAAGAATAATTCATGTTATTATGTGTTGGCAGTATGCTGATTACTTTGCCTTCATTATCCCTTTGCATTTTCCAACAGTAGCTCACAAAGGAGTAAAGACTTGAAAAATGACTTGAAATTGTTGGGCCAGCATCTGGCACTTGATACGCCCTCAATGAATAGTTGCTATCATAGTAACTCTGATGTTATTGCTGTCATCTTCTCCCATTTTTACTGGTAAGAAAAATTTACTAGTCATACCAGAGCTGAAACTGGAACCAGCTCTGCCTAGCTCTGATGCCCACTCTATAACTATTTACAAAGGTAAATACCATATTGACCCTGCCCTCAGAAGTTCCCAGTTCTTGCTAACCTCCTTATTCAAACTGAGGTCATTATAGAGCCATTCCTTAAGCGCTGCCATTTCCCCATTGAGGCCCCCAAGTGAGCCCCCCGCAGGTGACAAGGCACATTTCACAACCTGTGCATCCAGAAACCAGATGGGCCACTTGCAAGCATGACAACCCTGGAGCGGTCTGCCATGCCCAGGGAACACCTTCCATGGGGATGACTGAAAAGTGATTCTTCCGTGAGCAGCTGTGGCAGGGCCTCCCCGTGGGTAATTAGTGAGTGTGATTGATCACTGCTGATGAGCTGTGTGGCTTACAACAGGGTTTGACAAGTCATTGGGTGTATCTGGGTGTCAACACCCAGCGCAGGCAGACCCTGGAACTCTTCCTCCTCCAGCTGGAGGGAAGTGGGGCTCAGATGCCTGGATCTGTCCTGTTTCAGGGACCTCCTTTAGTGGGGCTTGTGGCTGCCCCCTTGATGGTGAGTTTTCTTCCCCCTTCTGTAAAATTAGTCAGAGGCCTTACTTTTCCATCTCTGAATTGTAGAAATGCCTTTGAGATAAGATAGTGATTGAGCTGAGTTCTGGACAGGAAGTAAGAGACTTGAATCCCAATCCTACTCTGTGCTGTGTCCTTCGGCAAGTCACCGTTGCTGCCAGAGATTAGATTTCTAGGGGCTTCCCTGGCAGGCCAGGGGTAGGAGTCTGCACTTTCGCTGCTCAGCAGCCAGGTTCCATCCCTAGTCGGGGAACTAAGATCCCACAAGCTGGGTGATGGGGGCCAAAGTGGATAGCAACAACAGAAACTGAAAGAGAGACTAGATGTCTAAAGTCTTTTTGCACACTTAACTGGAACACAAAAAAAAAAAAAAAAAAAAAACCAAAAACAACCCTCAACTAGCGGCTTTACATTTAGTCTCATTTGGATTCTTAAGTGGCTTGGCCAGAAAGCTGTGGGTATTCAGAATCTGAAAGGACTTGGGATGAAGCCATACTTCACCACTGTAGGCATTCACCCCTCTAGGTGTCTGAGGAGACAGCTTTGTCAAGGTTCTTGATGCTAGAAGACAGAGACCAGCTAAGTAGCCTTAGGCAAGCCAGTGGCCTTCTCTGTGGCTCATTTTTTGCTGTTATCAAATGGGGATAGTCATACCCTCCCTCCCTCCCTTAGAGGAGCATTGCAGGATCAGAGATGATGACGAACGTATGAGAAGCACGTTGAAAAATATAACACACTATGCAAATAGGAGGGATTGTCAGATCTCACACTTGAGTTTCCTCCTCAGTGGACTGGCCTTCCTTGAAACAAGGCAATATATGCAAAAACCCTGGCTCATACCTGGCACACAGTAGGCGGACAATCTTTGGGAGCTGTCCCAGGCTTATGCCTTTGATCTTGCCTTTGATCTGGAAGGTCAAAAATCCTCCCACACCCATCTCCACATTTCTTCTTCCCCTCCACCCCTCTTTTCAACCAGCATCTAGTTATTCCCCAGAGTTGAAGCAGGTCAGAAGTCCTCTGGCTTCTTTCCCGCATAGCTTTTGTCACCTGATAGTAGCTGTCCATTTGTTTTCGTGGTGATATTTGTCTTGCCTGCCACTAAACTGCAACTTCTGTGACAATAGAGATCTTATTGTCTCGCCCGCCCAGGACAAAGCCTGGCACGTAGTATAATAAATATTGACAAATATTTATTAAAATGAGGCATATAGATGATTAGGTGGATGGATGCCATCCAGCTTTATTGTTTTTTCCCACTCTTTTGCATCCCTTCTTAGAAACTAGTGATTGGTAAAGTGACTAGTCATGGAGTTAAATTCCAAGAGGCTGGCTTTGTAACTCACAGGGGCCAGTCCCCTGGAACAGGTCACCTAACGTCTCTGTTGTCTGTTTTCTGGTCTATAAAGTAGAGATGACAACACATCATGTATGTTGGGAGGCTCCATGAGATAATGAATGTGAAAGTCCAGGCAAGGGGTTATTACACTGTCTCTTTTGTTTTTGACATGGAACCTGGTTCACAGACAGGATGCTGGGAGAGGATGTTAATTTAAGAACCTCAGGCAGTATGTCCCCTTTACTCTCATTTGGGGGTTCTAAGAAAATGATAGTCATGATGATGATGATGGTGATGATGGCTGTTATTTACTAAGCGATTATTCTCTGGCAGGCTCTAGGCTTAGCACATTTCTCATGTTAATACACTTAATTTTCCTAACAACCCAGAGATTATCCCCACTCTAGAGTAGCCAGCCCTGGTGACTCCATCACATGACTGTTCTAATTTTCTTCACAGTGTTTATCACTAACTAAAATTAACTCATTTACCTACTTGTTTATGGTCTGTCTGCCCCAATTAGACTGCAGGTTCCATGGGAGCAGAGCCTTATCTGCCATGCTTTTGGCTGATTACCCAGTGCCTAGAAGAGTCCCTGGTTGGCACACAGAAGACACTCAATAGACCCATTTAACAGATGAAAAATAAGACTGGAGAGGTGAAGTGCCTTACCCAAGGACACACAGTTACTTCGGTCTGTCAGGCTATGACCCTGGTGTTATAATACTTTCTCCCATGGTACTACGGATTCTTCTGGTCTGTACCCTGGTGAAGATCTGATGACAAGAAGGCTGCCCAGAATCATGTCCTCTCCCTACACTCTCCTCCCTCATCCCCCTTTCACCTCTGTTTGTTGAGGAGCTCTGCTTTGGACAGGGACACCAACAGAGAGTTTGCAGAGGCCCTCAGGGAAGGTGACTGGTCTCCCCTCTTTGTGCTGGCTCTGTCTCCCACTAGGAGGGCTCACACCTTCCTGGAAGCCTTCTGTTCCCCACCGGGCCTTCAGCCCTCCATTCTAATCTTTAGGAGAACAGGGAGCCAAACATTTTTAGATTTCAGTATTTGGCACATGAATCAATGCTCATCAACCTTATCCATAGCCAAGTCTTTCTAGAAGCCAAATACTTTGTCTTGGTACATGACATTGATTGGTAGCATGAACAGGCTTGGGAACCAGAACTCTGGAGCTCCCCCCGAACTGCCTCCAGTGCCTGGCCAGAAACTTCCAGTCATCTCGCTTCCTCACTTAGGCCCCTTTGCCTTGTGTGGGTGGGAAATCCTTTTCTGTCTAGCAGTGGAGGATTGGTGCAGTGTACTCCAGAGGAGGGGAACTGCCAGAATAAGAAAGGCATTCGAAAGGAAACTAGCATGAGGTTAAGAGCTGCATCTTGGAGTCCAACAAGGCCAGGTTCAAGTTGTGCCTCTGCTGCTTACTAGCTGAGTGACCTGGAGGTAATATCACCTGAGTCTCAACTTTCCCCAAACCTATTGTGCAGAGTAGATAAGATAAAGCAGAAAAATAGCGGTTGGAGTGGTGTAAATGCTGGTGAATGCTTGAGGTAGGGTAGTTGCTGTGTATTAAGGAATCAGACTTTGGGGTCTCCACAGAATGGATTAGAGACCCTCACAAGCCAGAAAAGCCTTCCAGATGAACAGCAAACATTGTCTGTCTTTTTCATTTCTGATTCCACTGTATCATTATCTTCGAAAATTTAATTTTTGAATAGGGTAAGATAACTGATAGCTCATTAAAGCTGATAAGGGTCATTCCACCAGAGTCAGCAAATTAGCCCTAGGAACAGCTGCCCACTTCAGTATCTTGGCCTGGAGAATCCCATGGACGGAGGAGCCTGGCAGCTACAGTCGGGGTCGCAAAGAGTCAGACACAACTAAGCGACTTTCACTTCATTTCCACATCTGCCAACGACTTACAGGGTGACCATGTCTTGTACCACTTTGCAAGCGCTCAATGTCTAGCTCCAAGCTGGGCGGAGAGCATGATTAATTTTTTGCACTTTGCTCCTTTATTAGAAGTTATAAATGAAAATTTATTTCAACACCTGAAGACCAAACTACAGCCTGAGTGAGTGAGTGAAGTTGCTCTGTCGTGTCCAACTCTTTGCAACCCCATGGACTGTAGCCTACCAGGCTCCTCTGTCCATGAAATTTTCCAGGCAAGAGTACTGGAGTGGGTTGCCATTTCCATCTCCAGGGGATTTTCCCGACCCAGGGATCGAACCGGGGTCTCCTGCATTGCAGGCAAAAGCTTTACCATCTGAGCTACCAGGGAAGTCTAAACTACAGCCTAAGGTTCCATAAACTCAGGATTTTTGACATTCTGGAATGAGCTTTCTGTAGCATATACCCTTTCTGTGGCATGAAAGCATCATTCTTTTTATATTAAGCCCTTGCTATGTTCCAGTTGTGAGCATTCTTCCTGTGACGGGCTCACTCAGTCCTCATTGTCCTACAAGGCAGGTGCTTTTGACTCATTTTATAAACAAGGAATGGTGCTATGTGCTGGGGTTCCCAGCTGACCCAGAGAGTGGGGTCCACCAGGCCTTTCCCTGTTCCTTCTGTGCCCTGTTGGTTTGGGAGTTCCCTTTAGGCTAAGACTGGGAGGGGTTGGGGGCAGCCACCTGGGCTGGCTCTGTAAGTCCCTGTAACCCCAGGCCCAGGAGGCGGCTGGGAGGGGACTTTTCTCACCTCTTCATCTTAAGGCCCATGATTTATCACAGCAGAAACTTGGGGTGTGCCTCCCTCTGCGTGTCCCTGGAGCAAGAAGGTTTCTGTCATTTCTCTTTCCTGTGTGACAGCTCCCTCTCCCTCCCTTTCAGAGCCTAATACCCCACAGCCCGGGGCGCAGGGGGCTGGGAGACACTGCCCTGGAAGAAGCCCTTGGGAGAGAGCCGCCCCCCGGCCTGTCTGCGTGTGGGCCCGGCTGCTGCTCCCACTGTGTCTGAGCATGCAGGCTTGAGCTGCGGGCAGCACGAGGGCACTTCCTGCGGTGTGGCCGTGAAGGCCCGCGCCCGCCCACCAGTCTGCCGCAGTGCCTGCGGTTCCATACCTGGAGCATTTTCCTGCTGTGACCAGGACTGCCTTCTTGCACTGGGGGAAACAGTGTGGCTTAGTGGAAAGTATGTGGCTTGTGTACTCGACAATCCTGGTTGTGCCATGGGCTAGCTGGGTGATTTGAGGGGCATTTCCTCCAAGTCTCAGGTTTCTCCATCTGCAAAATGAAGCAAATGATCCTTACATCTAATGTTCTTGTAAGGAGCCGAGCTGATGAGTGGAAAACGTACAGTAATAGCACAGTGAACAGTAGCTGACGTTACTCTTGTGTCCCTTAACAGGGGAGAATCTGTGAGGCTCACCTAGAGAGGGGGCGTCAGGGCACCAGCAGACCAGTCTGTGCCCACTTCATCTCTGGGGCTCTCATTTCCCATCCTGGCTGTCTGCTGTTCCTCACCTCCTGCTATCCTCCCAACATTCTTTGCTCTAAAATGAACATGACCAGAACTTCCCCACCTCTGTGCCCTTGCTCATGGCTAACAGCATGTTCTACACGAAAGACTTGCAACGTGTGGGCCCCAGACCACCAGCATCAGCATTACCACCAGCATCAGCATTACCAGGGAGCCTAGGTGTGCGGCATGGTAGTCTGCGTTTTAACAAGCCTTCTGTGCCATTCTGATGCAGCGAAAGCTTGAGAATGCTATTCTATATTACAGCAACATCCTGCCCGAGCTTGAATCCCCTCTGGGCCACTCACTAACCCACTAAGTAGGACCTTGGGCAACTCCCTTAATTTCTCTGAGCTTCAGTTTCCTCATTTATATAATAGGAACGATAATAGTACCTGCCTCACAGGGTTGTTGTGAGAATTAAAAGAGATAATCCTTAAAAAGTACTTATCTCAATGCTTAAAACGTGGTCAATGTTCATTAAAGATTGCTGCTGCTGCTGCTGCTATGTCGCTTCAGTCGTGTCTGACTCTGTGCAGCCCCATAGACGGCAGCCCACCAGGCTTCCCTGTCCCTGGGATTCTCCAGGCAAGAACACTGGAGTGGGTTGCCTTTCCTTCTCCAGTGCATGAGAGTGAAAAGTAAAAGTGAAGTCGCTCAGTTGTGTCTGACTCTTCACGACCCCATGGACTACAGCCTACCAGGTTCTTCCGTCCATGGAATTTTCCAGGCAAGAGTACTGGAGTGGGGTGCCATTGCCTTAGACATTCTTTTTATCATCATCACCATTATTCTATATTATGTGAATATATATAATATATGTGTGAATATATATTTAGAATATATATGTATGTGAATAAATATATAGAATATATATATATTCTATATTCCTGGGACCCTCCCCGTACATATTACATAAGTGATATAATTCCCCATGTTGAATGTCCTCCAAAGAGTCTTTCTTGATCACTTGCCTTTGAGCCTGTGTGGCTTGTGTTTGTCCATGTTCTCAGTGAACTGCCCAGGTTCTGCCTGCCTAGGTGTGCCCTGCAGCATTCCACCCCAGTTCCTGGCATCTGAGCAGCCGCTTGGGCACTGTACAATAAATGTTGGTCTGAAATGCCATTTACCAAGACCGGGTCTACCTATGGGCTTCCTCACTCTGGCTTTCTCTGTCATTTGCCACATTCTCTAAGTTGAAATGATCTCCAGCCTTCTGTGTCTTTCACGGTCTCAAAGAGAATGTCATCAGAACCCATGTGGAGTTACCTGGAAATTTTATTCTTTGCACCTTGTCATCGTTGTTTCCTATCCTTGCTACACTGATTCCCCTTGAATAAGTATCTACCATGGAAGCATCTTCTTGAATCTTCTCTCAGGCCCCGCAAGGTTGGGACTGCAGTCTTCCTGTGGCAGCTGACGGAACTGAGGCCCCAAGCCTACAGCTTCTACCTGGCAACACTTGGTGGTGACCCAGAGCATTTGGCTCGAGTTTAGATACTTCCTACTGCCCCATCTGTCCAATGATGACAGAATAAGCATTTCAAGTTTTCAGGGCTGGTAGCTGTCTGAATTCCTGAACGCTGGTCTGAGGCCGACCATTCACAGCCCTTCTGCTGTGCGCGCGTGCTCAGTCATATCTGACTCTGCAACCCCCAGGCTGTAGCCGCTAGACCTCTCCGTCCACGGGATTCCCCAGGCAAGAGTGCTGGAGCGGGTGGCCATTTTCTCTTTCAGGGGATCTTCCTCACTTAGGGGTCTGTCCCACGTCTCTTGCTTGGGCAGGTGGATCCTTTACCACTGAGCCGCCTGGGACAGCCTAAATTTGACCCTCCTTACCTGCCTTTCAGTTTCAGATCTGTTCGGCTGCTAAAGAATGACCCAGTCAACTTCCAGAAGTTCCCCTACACTAACGAGGATGAGGCCTGGAAGACCTACCTTGAGAACCCTCTGACGGCGGCCACGAAGGCCATGATGCGAGTCAACGGCGACGACGACAGCGCCGCGGCCCTGAGCTTCCTCTACGACTACTACCTGGTGCGGCCGCCCGCGCACGCCCACCTCCGGCTGGGCATGCATCCTCGCGCTCAGGCGTCAGGGCTCTCCAGCCCCTCTGCCACCTAACCCTCGCCACGTTCTCTCAGGCCTCTGGGCCTTTGCACATGCTGGTCCCTCTGCCTGGCACACTCCCCTCTCCCCTGGCGAAGCCCTGCTCTCAGCTCTAAGTTACCTCTTTCATTCCCTGAAGGTGGGGAAGGATATCTGGGCTTTCCCATTCTGTGCCTCCTCTGGGCACCCTCAGCAAGTACCCTCGTTTTCCGGGACGCCGTCTTCAGAAGCTTGCTGTTTGCGCATTTACTCCTCCATCTCACTTATGCCACTGAGCTCCTGGAGGGCAGGAACCTTGTCATGATCAACTGAGCCCCCAGTACCCCGCACTGCCTGCCACACAGTGCTCAGTGTGTACTGACTGAGTGGGTCAGTCCTTGGCCATACACACCACAGCGACTACCTCCAGTCCACCCTCTTTCTGTCCCTTAGGTCATCCCAGTTGCGCTGTCATCCCCACCTGCCTATTCTAGCCGCACCTCCTGGAACATGCCTTCTGCTCTGAGTCCATCCATTCCCTTCAGGGCCCTTCCCAAGACCCAGCTTCTCTCGGAAGCCCTCCCCTCATATCGCCCCTCCCTTCCCGAGAATCTCACTGCCGTTCATGCCCTTGCTGCCATCCTGCGCATTGTACCACTTCCTGACATACCATCTTTTGTTGGTCTCTAATTGTTTCTGGGGCCTTGACTTTGAGACTGTCAGTTCCTAAGAATAGAAATTAGGCCCCTCACATAGGAGAAGTGTGCTTAAACCTATTAGTCACCACAAGTGCATAACACATATGACATCACCCCCTTCCAGTGCCTTTGCCAGACACTGCCAATGGATTACAACCTGTATTCTCACTGAAGATACATGGGACCACAAAATCTTTTTCAGCCGCGTAACTCCAGGCAGCCCCTACCCATCTATCTGAATTGTCATGACAGCAAACTTTCTTGCTATCCCTGCTTATTGCTTCTAGAGACTTTCCCAAATTGGAGGCTGGGGACGTGAATAGCTGATTGTTGTGATAGCTGAATCTGAAGTTGAAGATTTAAAGCCACTGTGTAAATAAATCTTCAAATTCACTGGTCCAAGAAATAGTTTATTCTACACAAAGGAAGGCAAACTCTGCAAATTCAGAGACCAAGTTGGAGGAAGTGGTCTTGGATACAAAAGAAACCCCAAATTATCTCTCTGGCTTTTGGTTCTCATCTAGGAGTGGTATGGCTACCCTCCCTTCCCTTCTCCCAGAAGACTGATGATGGAAAAGAAATTTGAGTGGAATGAATCAGCCCAGTCCCTGAATGTCTGGGACCTCGCAGGAGCCAGAATTCTAGGTCTGAGCTTAAACTCCAGCCTGGGATATATCGCTTGAGACTGGGCCATAAAATAAAATCTAGCACTCTCTCCCCTGAGCAAGAGCCCATTCCCAGCGCCAGAATGGTGGGGCCAGGCTCTTTAGGTGCCACTTGTAGTGGCTTATTGCAGTACAGCATCCTGGGGAGATACACCTGCCCCCACCCTTCCCAGAGCACATTAGGTCAGAGGAGCACTGCAGATGGAGCAGTCTGACAGTGTGCGAAGAGCACCAAGCTGGGAGTTGGAGACCTGCTCCTCCCGCACGCCGGCCATGTGACTTTGGGCAATATAGTCCTGAAGGCGACCACTTACTCTTTCTTACTGAATGCTGGGCGCTGTGCCAGGCACCTTTCCTCATGCTCTCCCGTCAGTGCGATTAAAAACCCAGGCGCTGACATCACTAGACTTGGTTTGAGACCTTGTTCTGGCTTTGTTAGCTTTAGGGAGAAAAGACTCAAATTCTCTAAGATACAACAATATTATAAGTGTAATCACGAGAGGTAACGTTTACATAATGCTCTCCATGTGCCAGGCGCTAGTCTAATCACTCACAAAAATCCCAAGGGTTGGTCTTACTATTATTCCTGTCGTAAAGATGATGACAAGGTGCAGAAAGGTTGAGGGACTTGCCCAAGGTCACACAGCCAGTATGTAGCAGATCTAAGAACCATACCCAAGAAATCTGGATTCAATCTGTGCTCCTAATCCCTAAGATGACGAAGCCTCTCTGGAGTTGAGTTTTCCTCATGCATCTAGTGGGGATAGCATTAGTAGACGTCACAGAGTGGTTGTAGAGATTACATTATGGCATACAGAGAAGCCACTTAGCACAGGGCCCAGTGCATAGGAAGTACTCCATTAAAAAACAGTGAGCATTATCTTTCTTAATAAATCTTCACAACCCACTTGACATATGAAGAAGCTGAATCTCAGAAAAGCACAATCATTTATCCACAGTCACACAGCACTTTTATGTAGTAAAGCTACAACTTAAACTAGGCCTGCCTGACTCCAAATTCCATGATTCTTAAGTGCTAATTTCAGGGTTCTTCTGCTCACTCTGGAACTCGGGGGCTCAGACTAAATGGCCTGCTAACTCAAAGGCCTGGCAGGTTTTCTCCCAGTGACCAAGTGGCTCCCCTGCATGGCCGAGTCCCCTGGAGGGGGTTGAGGCTCGGGACAGTCAGATCTTACCCAGGAGCCACACGTAAATCCTTTTTTCCTTTCTTCTCAGGGCCCCAAGGAGAAGCGGTTACTATCCTCCAGCACTGGGGGCCGGAACGACCAAAGCAAGAGGTGAGGCGCGCCCTCGCCGCCATCGCGCCCCTCTGCCCTCCCCACCCCGACCCCAGCCTCGCCTCGGGCCCCTTATCCACTGGGCACAGGGGGCACAATGCCAGTACTAGGGTCCACGGTACCCTTGTGCGTAGGCCCTCAGTTGTGTCCAGCTCTACACCACCATTGTCCGTGGGGTTTCTCCAGGCCAGAAATACTGGAGTGTGCCATGCCCTCCTCCAGGGGATCTTCCCAACCCAGAGACTGACCCAGGTCTCCCACACTGCAGGTGGATTCTTTACCATCTGAGCCACCAGGGAAGTCGACGGTACCCTTAGGGGTCCACAAAAGCATTTTATCTATTTTAAAATCAGAAGAAAACTATACAGTCCAGCCTGGGTTGTATTTGTATTTATACTGAGGATTGTAAAAGGCTTTTTAAACTGTTTTTTATGGAGGAAGGGACCTATGATCTCAAAAGAGACTGGGGCCCACAGAGTCACAGTGAGACCCTGCTTGAGTGCCCGCGCACACGCAAGTGCCTGTGGACCACGTGGCTAAAGTTTACTAAAAACAAACTTCAAAGCCACAGTGGTGGAAAAGCCCTGCTCGAAGCTTTTCTGTGCCTTCAGCCTCAAGGGGAGGGGACGCCTATGTTCCCGTATTTCTTTCCCTTGGCTGTCTTGAGCCTCTGCCTGGCACTGATGCCTCGGGGCATGGGTGTTCCTTTTCCTGTAGAGAGCAGCCCGGCCATATTCATGGCCAGATGGGCACTGGAAGGATACTGCCCCCCTTTCTCTACTTTTCCTTACCCCCAGCAGGCAGAGCTTCTGCTGGGAAACCTTCTGGGCCTCTCTCTTCTTTCCGGAAAGCCCAAACTGCTAAGGCAGGCATTGAGGCGCTTGCGGCTGGCTCATGGCCCTCCACTGCTACAAACAGTAGGTTTGTGCATGACATTTCCCTCAAAACCAATTTTTTAAAATGTTGTTAGTGTTTCTGATTATAAAATAATACCTGCTGGTTATAAAGTATTCAAAGTCTATAGAAATGCATGAAGTAAAAAAGGAAGGAAGGGGAGGAGGGAGGAATGAATTGGTAGATTATGTAATGTATTTGTTCATTTGAAGAAAATTGTTTATAGGTGTATGACAATTTTAGGGAAATTATGAATAAATAAGTAGAAAATTCTAAAATGAGGAAGCTCGAGTCAATATAACTCCAGTAGCAACAGAGGTTGTTCTAAGAAAACTTATCATAGTAAAATATTTAACCAGCCAGCAAACAATATTTGTGTAGTTATAAAAACTAAACTATCTATTGTTGAAACTATTTTTAAATTTAGTTTACTTTTCAAAAACATATTTGATGTAGTAACAAAATAAATAACCATATTGAGGCTGGCCCTTGAGAATCAGAAGTATGGTGATGGAAATGAAATCCTGGCACAATTCCAGGAGGGCACCCACTGATAATAGAATCGTCTTATAGTAAGGTCTGTGTGTTCACTCAGTGTCTCTGATTCTGTGACTCTCAGATGTGGAAAGAGTTTATCTGGCTCTTTTGACAAAGTGAGGACTGTATGCAAAAGTTATTTGGGTTCTGTACAATGAAATGCATAAAGACACTGTTATTTTTGCTTAAAAATATAAAGTAAAAGTTTCTTGCAATTCTACTTTCTTATTTCCCTTAATAGTTTGGGGGTATATCCTTCCAGATCTTTTTTCTTAATGTACACTGTCTGTACTCACAAATACCCACTCTTGCCCTCACCAAGAATGACTCAGTACAGTTATTCTAATGTAGGGGCATTTGACTCTGGATAAGGAATGAATAAACTTTCAGTTTTTTAAATTACCAAGTACTGTAATGAATAAAGCAGGCATTTGACCCGTAACCCTGATCCTGTACCTGGTTCCTCCCTGCTTCTCCCTGTGACCGTTGGGCCCGCTGCAGTATCTCATTTCAGGCGTGTTGGGAAGACCTAACGTTACCTTGGATTAAAGAAGTCAGTGTGTCAGTGTGGTGGTCAGCCTGCAATCCAGACCCCTTCTAGGCTCCGAGAAAAGCGGTGTACCCACTTACCCCTCCTCTCTCTCCTCAGGTACTACCATGGCATGGAATATGAGATGGATCTCACCCCCCTTGAAAGTCCCACGCACCTCATGAAATTCCTGACAGAGAATGTGTCTAAATGGATAAAGCAGGCATTTGACCCGTAACCCTGATCCTGTACCTGGTTCCTCCCTGCTTCTCCCTGTGACCGTTGGGCCCGCTGCAGTATCTCATTTCAGGCGTGTTGGGAAGACCTAACGTTACCTTGGATTAAAGAAGTCAGTGTGTCAGTGTGGTGGTCAGCCTGCAATCCAGACCCCTTCTAGGCTCCGAGAAAAGCGGTGTACCCACTTACCCCTCCTCTCTCTCCTCAGGTACTACCATGGCATGGAATATGAGATGGATCTCACCCCCCTTGAAAGTCCCACGCACCTCATGAAATTCCTGACAGAGAATGTGTCTGGAACCCCAGAGTACCCAGATGTGCTCAAGAAGAATAACCTAATGAGCGTGGAGGGGGCTGCACCCACGCCAGGCAAGGCAGCTCTCCTCCCTGCAGGCCCCAGCAAGCTGGAAACCGGCTCTGTGGACAGCTACTTGCTGCCCACCAGCGATGTCTATGATAACGGCTCCCTCAGCTCTTTGTTTGAGAGCATTCATGGGGCGCCTCCCACACAGCGCTGGCAGCCTGACAGCACCTTCAAAGATGACCCACAGGAGGTGAGGGCCCACCCCCACCCCCTTGGGTACTTGCACGCACAGAAGGAGAGAAGACGTGAGGCGGTCGGGGCTTTGGAATCACTGGGGGAAAGAGCCCTTGAGCTGAGGCAGGGCTGCCACACTGTTGTCCAGGTTGTGCACTGTACAACCTTCACAGCTGTATGTAGTGGCCCTGGGTTGAGGTAGGTCCCAGTGGAACTGAATGTGAGCATATATTTCCCTGGATTGTGTTTCTCTGCAGTCTCTACTCTTCCCAGATATCCTGAAAACATCCCCAGAGCCCCCGGGTCCAGAGGACTATCCCAATCCCAAGAGGTAAGTTAGCCTCTCTGGACCCTTGACCACTGGTCAGTGGGCAGGGGACTGCAGACACTGTCCCCAGAGCAAACATGATCACTGAATGAAAAGAGAGAAGTAAAGGCACGTAAAAGAAAAGAGTGATTTCTACATCTCTTTCCCAGGTTGTGACAAGCAGCTCAGAACTGGGCACCATGTTAGAAAACCAAGGTGCCATTGGGTCCTGGTCTCCCTGGGACCTGCTCACCCCTCAGGGCTCTCTCATTTCCATTATTCGATATTCAGGAGGATTGTGCCTCAACAAAGCCATTAAATAGAAGCCCTGAAAACGTGGAAATGGAGGCCCCAGAAAGTAGAGTGATCTAGTGAGGTCACCTGGTAAATCCACAGCAGAGCCTCAGGCTTCCTGCCCCACTGCCCTCTGGGATACTCCGTTCCGCCTGGGAGCCCAGCCTCACTGCCCTCTCCCACCCCTGCAGTGACTTTGAGTACACCCTGGGCTCCCCCAGAGCCCTCCACGCCAAATCGGGCGAGCCCCCCATGGCCTACCTCAACAAAAGCCAGTTCTACCCCGTCACCCTGCGGATGCCGGCCGGCGGCAAAGGCCTAGCCTTGTCCTCCAACAAGGTCAAGGTGCGTTGGCTGTCCTGGGACTGCTTGGGGAGCGGGCGGGGTGGTCCTGTCAACCCTGCCTGCTGGGGTCTCCGGGGAGAGGGTGCTTTAGAGGACTGCCCATTGCCACGGGGAGGGGCAGCCCAGCCAAAGGGCAGGGCCGCTGACCCCGGCTCCGGGAAAGGATGAGGCTGCCCAGGCCCTGTCTCTTATACACATCTCTTCCCTTCTCCCAGAAGACTGATGATGGAAAAGAAATTTGAGTGGAATGAATCAGCCCAGTCCCTGAATGTCTGGGACCTCGCAGGAGCCAGAATTCTAGGTCTGAGCTTAAACTCCAGCCTGGGATATATCGCTTGAGACTGGGCCATAAAATAAAATCTAGCACTCTCTCCCCTGAGCAAGAGCCCATTCCCAGCGCCAGAATGGTGGGGCCAGGCTCTTTAGGTGCCACTTGTAGTGGCTTATTGCAGTACAGCATCCTGGGGAGATACACCTGCCCCCACCCTTCCCAGAGCACATTAGGACCACTGTGTTTGCAGAGCGTGGTGATGGTGGTCTTCGACAATGAGAAGGGCCCGGTGGAGCAGCTGCGCTTCTGGAAACACTGGCATTCGCGGCAGCCCACTGCCAAGCAGCGGGTCATCGATGTGGGTGAGAGCCCGCTCACACCCTCCACCCCCGTGTCTCTCTCTCTAACTCTCTGTCTCACACCTCTCTCACACACACGCACATGCACACACACACACACGCACGCGCACACACACACACATACCAGTCAGGCTTTCTTGCTGTTTCCCTTTTCCCCACCCCCTTCTGACCTCGGCAGGGCTTATTTCTGACTCAGCCGCCTGCCTGGCCCCTGTCTCCAGGTCATAAGCTGTGGGGTTTGCTGGGATTTGCATGTTGACTGGAAGCAGTGACCTCTTTTCTTTGTTGCTTTGGGATAAACAAGGCTCTGGGGCCCCCAGGAGTACCACATAAACAGACCCCTGGGGTGCTGGCTGGCCTGTCCCCATCAGGGGTCTAGGCCAATTGGGATAGAAATGCATGAGATGACTGTGCAGGCAAATGGGTGAGTTGGAAGCTGGAAGCACAGTGCCAGGGCAAATGTTGACTGGAAGCAGTGACCTCTTTTCTTTGTTGCTTTGGGATAAACAAGGCTCTGGGGCCCCCAGGAGTACCACATAAACAGACCCCTGGGGTGCTGGCTGGCCTGTCCCCATCAGGGGTCTAGGCCAATTGGGATAGAAATGCATGAGATGACTGTGCAGGCAAATGGGTGAGTTGGAAGCTGGAAGCACAGTGCCAGGGCAGCTCTGCTTTGGAAGCTGGAACCTTTGTGCTCTGAAGGCAGGAAGGGAGCTGGGGAAGGCCTTCTGTGTGTGCCGCCAGTCCCGGCCCTGAGAGGGTGGGCGCAGCCCGTCCTTGGCTCTCCGGGCCCTGGCTCTGTCACTCTCTTCCTGGCTGTGTGACCTGTGTCACCTCTCCTTCCTGAGCCTCGGTTTCTTCAACTGTCACCTGGGAGAATACCAGCTGCCTGCTGTGCGATTTCTGCCTTGGAGCCACGTGAGCTAGAGAACATGACCCAGATAGGGACTATTCAATGACTTCCCTGAGAGGCCAGACGGCAGTGGTTCGGAGCCTGGGCTCAGGAGCCAGAGAGAACTGACCTCCAGACCTTTTATTAGCTGTGACCAGACTTCTCTGAGCTTTGCTCTCCTCGTGTGCAAGCTGAGTATTCATAGCATTGTCAGTGTACAGCTCAGTCCAGTTCAGTCGCTCAGTCGTGTCCGACTCTTCTCGACCCCATGGCCTGCAGCACGCCAGGCCTCCCTGTCCATCACCAACTCCCAGAGTTTACTCAGACTCATGTCCATTGAGTTGGTGATGCCATCCAACCATCTCATCCTCTGTCGTCCCCTTCTCCCACCTTCAATCTTTTCCAGCATCAGGGTCTTTTCAAATGAGTCAGCTCTTCACATCAGGTGGCCAAAGTATTGGAGTTTCAGCTTCAACATCAGTCCTTCCAGTGAATATTCAGAACTGATCTCCTTTAGGGTAGACTGGTTGGATCTCCTTGCAGTCCAAGGGACTCTCAAGAGTCAAATGTGTAGTAGTACTATCATTTATTTGATGTTACAAGTTCAATACTGGTAATACTGATTTTACTATAGTTATGACTACCACTCTGACTGTGATTACCATTTTACCGGAGATCTCATAAATCACAGTCCCACTGAAAAGAATAAGTTCCACCCCAAAATCATGTGGGCCCTGGCCTAGTTGGCCAAGTTAAGGAGTCCCTCTGGGATTTGGGCAGATCTCCTCCCCAGACTGGACCTCAGTTTTTCCATCCATAGCCCAGGGCACAATGGGTAATTTCCTCCCTAGTTTGAAGCATGGTTCTTGGGGGAGAGGATCCAAGTCCCTGCCAAGAATGGGGCCCAGCCCCTAATGACCCCTCCCCACAGTGCCCCCAAATCCCTTGTCTCCTGACTCTCCTCTGGTCTCCTGTGGTTTTAGCCGACTGCAAAGAAAACTTCAACACTGTCCAGCACATTGAGGAGGTGGCGTATAATGCACTGTCCTTCGTGTGGAATGTCCATGAGGAGGCCAAGGTCAGTGCTGGGGGCATGGCTTGGATGGGACCGGGCTGCCAGCAAGGCCCAGGAAAGGGACTGTCCCTAGGACTGTGGTAGCTCCTCCGGTGAAGGCACCAGGGAGGAGGCAGGGTACAGGAGTGAAGATGAAGCACAGGCTCTAAGCTAGAGTGGCCGGGCCCTTATCCCACCTCTGTGACCTTGGACAAGTGCCTTAGCTGAAAATTGGGAGTGTAACTTTAGCATGAACAGATAGTTGGCATGAGGCTCAGGTGAGATAAGAGAAAGGTAGCGCACAGCCTGGCGCTGAAGTGGTGGCTGTTGTTATTAGTCCAGTCCACCTATTTGCCAGATGGGAAAACTGAGTCTTGTGCAAGCCACACAGCAAGATCCTGCTGCTGCTGACGGGGTTTCCTGACACGTGGGCCAGTGCTAAGTGTTGCAGGAGAAGTGCTGTGGAGTCTGGTAGATGAAGGCTGAAGTCTGTTACCTCACTCGAGGAGCCCATAGGAAGGGAAGAGCAATCTGCCCCCTAGAGTTGTGGTGAAGATCCGAGGAGATCATGCAGGATGGAGCAGCGGGCACTTTCTATGCCAAGCCCATTGGAGAGGCCTGAGAAATGGAGCCTCTGGCAATATATTTTTTTCATACCAGTGATGAAGCCACGTAGTGCTTGAGACCAGCCTCACACTCGCCGGTGCTGCCGGGTCCCTCTGTGTATCGGTCTTCTGTTTGGACAGGTGGTATCGTGGAACAGGCACTAGTCAGAGGGTCAGGGGCTGGGTGACCTTAGGCCTGTCCCTTCACCTTTCGGGGCCAGGCTTACCCCATCAGACCAAGTTTGGGTCAGGCTCAGGGCAAAGGCCCTTCTGGCCTGGGAAAGCTGGGGAGCTTATCCCCACCTCCCCGCCTCCCCTCATGGGGCGGTCCAGGCTGCCTGGAGAAAACTGAGGTGAAGGGGCTCTGAAAACAGCAAGGAGAGGCACAAAGGCAAGGGATTATTATTATTCAAACAGACACCCGGGATTGGGGAGGGAGTGGGGAGGAGCTGGGGCCTCCAGTCCAGGGAGTGGGGGAAGAGTTTCGTGGGAAGGGAGAGGTGGGTTTCGGTGGGGATTTTCTCACAGCCTCTTAAGCCCCCAGGCTTGGGTCTTTGTCAGGTGTGAGCTGGGTGGGGGCGGAGTGGCTGTTGTTATTAGTCCAATCCACCTATTTGCCAGATGGGAAAACTGAGTCTTGTGCAAGCCACACAGCAAGATCCTGCTGCTGCTGACGGGGTTTCCTGACACGTGGGCCAGTGCTAAGTGTTGCAGGAGAAGTGCTGTGGAGTCTGGTAGATGAAGGCTGAAGTCTGTTACCTCACTCGAGGAGCCCATAGGAAGGGAAGAGCAATCTGCCCCCTAGAGTTGTGGTGAAGATCCGAGGAGATCATGCAGGATGGAGCAGCGGGCACTTTCTATGCCAAGCCCATTGGAGAGGCCTGAGAAATGGAGCCTCTGGCAATATATTTTTTTCATACCAGTGATGAAGCCACGTAGTGCTTGAGACCAGCCTCACACTCGCCGGTGCTGCCGGGTCCCTCTGTGTATCGGTCTTCTGTTTGGACAGGTGGTATCGTGGAACAGGCACTAGTCAGAGGGTCAGGGGCTGGGTGACCTTAGGCCTGTCCCTTCACCTTTCGGGGCCAGGCTTACCCCATCAGACCAAGTTTGGGTCAGGCTCAGGGCAAAGGCCCTTCTGGCCTGGGAAAGCTGGGGAGCTTATCCCCACCTCCCCGCCTCCCCTCATGGGCGGTCCAGGCTGCCTGGAGAAAACTGAGGTGAAGGGGCTCTGAAAACAGCAAGGAGAGGCACAAAGGCAAGGGATTATTATTATTCAAACAGACACCCGGGACTGGGGAGGGAGTGGGGAGGAGCTGGGGCCTCCAGTCCAGGGAGTGGGGGAAGAGTTTCGTGGGAAGGGAGAGGTGGGTTTCGGTGGGGATTTTCTCACAGCCTCTTAAGCCCCCAGGCTTGGGTCTTTGTCAGGTGTGAGCTGGGTGGGGGCGGCATCAGGGCTGAGCTGGCTGAGAGGAAGGTATGTCTGGCATGCATCTGCCCCCCATAGCCAGGGAAGGAAGGGGGTCTGTTCCAGCACCACCCCACCCACACTTGTTCAAGTCAGGATCGTTTCCAAGGGAAGTGTCCCAAGGGAAGTGTCCCAAGGGATAGGGGCCAGCCTGGAGTGGGCTCTGGCCCGGAGTCCCACGCAGTAGCCAGCAGTGGGCAGTCAGTAGGTGAGCTTGCTGAGAGGTCCAGCTAAGACTGACCCCAGGCTACCTGACCCGGGGTCAGCTGGACACAGGCTTCCAGCTGAGGCACCGTCTGTCCCACTCACAACAGCAGTTACAAAATGTCCAAGCCCCCTGGGTATTCAGCCACCCTCACTGCCACAGGAGGTAGGTTTAATTGTCCTCATTTTGCAGATAGAGAAACCCGAGGCTCCGTGAGGTTCAGGACTTACCTAAAGTGACATGGTCTGAGGGGCAGTCTGAGTGGCCCCACGTCCCAGCTCATTCCTCTCTGCAGCCTGCCCACCTCCCTGTGGAAGCGTTAGCAAGTCACATCCATGCTCAGCGCCTCCATCTCCTCAGCTGTAAAACGGGGGTGACTGGTTCAGCTGTGGCTAGAGCTGGTCATCCAGGTGCACAGGGGCGTGTACCACCCTCTGTGGCCCTGGGCAGGGCCAGCAGGAAAGTATCTTTTGGAGCTGGCCAGGAGGGGATTTGGACCCTTCTCTACCTTCTTACTCCAAGTTGCAAAAAAAAAAAAAAATGAGGCCCTGGGTTTTAAATTCCTAAAGGACCCTTCATCTCCCTCCCAGGCCCTTGATCCTTTGGGCTGCCCTTGGCAGTCTAGCGGGAGCTCCGTTGTCCCTGGTGACACCCTGAGCTCAAACTCTGCTTCCCTTATATGCTCCCTGTGTCGCCCTCGGACAGCGGCCCTCTCGGAGCATGGGTTTTCCCTGGAAAAGCGAGCTGGTGAGGTTTGCCTTCCAGGGGTGCTGTGAAGCTGAGGGTGCCCACCAGACGGCTGGTAGGCCCCATGGTGCTCAGGGAGGTTGTGGGACCTGGGCCGGCTGTTTAGCAAGCTCCCTCCTCTGTCCCCAGGTGTTTGTTGGTGTCAACTGCCTCAGCACAGACTTCTCCTCACAGAAGGGGGTGAAGGGAGTCCCCTTGAACCTGCAGATCGACACCTATGACTGTGGCTCCCCCAACGAGCGCCTGGTACACCGTGCTGTCTGCCAGATCAAGATCTTTTGTGACAAGGTGGCTGGGCGGACCCTCTGCAGGGCCCTGGGCGGGCGGGGCAGCCCACCCTGCGTGCTCTCCTCAGCCACGCTGGGGGTACCTGTCTCTGCTTCTTGCTCTCTGAATGCCTTTGTCTCCGTGTGCTTGTCCTGCTCTCTGCGGCTGTATTTTCCTCTGCTCAACCCTTCCTCTCGCTGCGCGTCTCTTTCTAGGTCTCTGTACAAAGCTCTCCACGTTTCTTTTTCTCCGTGTCTGTCTTTTTCACTTTTCTCTTTCTTCTTACCTCTCTCTGAGCTCCTTTCTCTTTTCTCTGTTTCTTTCTTTGTTCTTCTCTCTCCACACCTGTCTCCCTCAGTTTCTTCTTTCTCTGCCTCTCTGTTTCTCTCTCTCCCAAGGCTGTGCTGACCTCAGACAGGGCTGGCCCGCGCTCGATCGGGCCCAGTGCTGGTACCTTCCCGTTTCCTGATCTCACCCTGGGAAGAAGGCAACCTCGAAAGTCCCATAGTTGCGAGAAAAAGCAGCCAGCCCTCCGAGACCAGTAGTGACCCCCGGCCCCCTCTCTCCCCCAGGGAGCAGAAAGGAAGATGCGGGATGATGAGCGGAAGCAGTTCCGGAGGAAGGTCAAGTGCCCCGACTCCAGCAGCAGTGGTCAGTGGGCCTGAGCTGGGCTGGGCTGGCATGAAGGGGAAAGGAGACTAGAGGGCAGACGCATGAACAGAGGGACCTCAAGGCACAATGCCTTCCTCTTCCCATCAGGCATCAAGGGCTCCCTGCTAGCTGGCTTCAGGGGCAATGAGACCACCTACCTGCGGCCTGAGGCGGACCTGGAGACCCCGCCGGTGCTGTTCATCCCCAACGTTCACTTCTCCAGCCTGCAGCGTCCTGGAGGGGTGAGGGTCTTGGGCTGAGAGAGGGTCTGGGCCTCTGGGTGGGGCCGTCTTAGCAGAGACCGGCAGGAAGCAACCTGCCACTTAGCAGGCCAGGCCAAGTTAGAGGTTGATAGGTCCTGACATCACCAAAATGGAAATATCTTTATCGAGTCCCGGGGGACTTAAAAAAATGTATATACGGTCATATAAGTTCAGGGACCTTTTCTACTGAAGAGTGTTGGTGAAGAAACGAACTTCATACACATAGAAATGTTCACTCTTAAAGCGCACACGGGAGGTTTCTAATGTCCGAGCCCCAAGTTAGACCGCAGCCATGTCAGAGCTGCGTGGATAACGATCATCCCAGCAATGCTTGCGAGGCTCACTTTACACTAGGCGCTGCTCTTTGAGCTTTCCATGTGCCATCTCCTTAACCCTCATTACCTCCTTACGAAGTTGGTAATGTCATTCTCCCTGGATTCACGAGGTGGAAATTGAGGCATTGAGACCAAAATCACACAGGCCGTGGCAGAGCCAGGACTGGAGCCCAGGCAACTGGGCTTCAGAGACAGCGCCCGTCACCATGGGTCACACCACCTCTCAAGACAGGAAGCCGCTCACCAAGCACCTTGACCGGCCAGCCCTTGGCTGCGTCGTCTCCCTTCTCCGTCACAGGCAGCCTTTGGGTACAGGCTGCTATCCCCATTTTTCCCGACAAGGTCACACGAGTCAGCGGCAGAATCAAGGTCCCAGCGCCTGCCTGTTACTTTGCTTCCATATTACACAGTTTGGCCCTTTCCACGCACTGAGCTCCCACCGTTTAGGTGGGAGTGTTTACAGAAATGGCCCTCGGTTCACAAAGGCGCTCAGTGCATTGACTCCGAGCACTAAGAGCAGCCAGCCTTATGGAGCAGCCAGTCCTGCTGTCGGCCTTGGCACATGTTTACAGCCTCTCAGTGTCCACCACACCCCCTTCTCTGCCCTGAAGTGATTCTGTGGCCCCCATAGCTCAGCAGGCTACATTAACCCACTCTCCCCCCAGCCCCAACCAGGGGCCTCAAGTAGGGAGACGCCCACTTGAGGGATGGAAGCGCCCATCGCCAGGCTGCCAGCTCTGCTGTGGGAGGAAGTGGGGGACCAGTCCTTGTACCTGTGAGCCTGAGAGAGGAGACCCGGGGAGCGGAAAGTCCCAGTCCTGCCTCCTGGGGGGTTGCCCTGGAGATGGCCCCCTCAGGGCCTGAGTGTCTTACCCAGCAGGACCAGGGATGGCTGCACCAGATGGGCAGTGCCAAGTGCTCAGGAGGGCTCGACAATACTGCCTCCCCCTCTTCCACTCGCTTTGCCTCAGCTCCAGCTACCTAGTTACCAGCTGCAGGCCAGCCTGCAGCCCCAGCCCTCCTGCGTGAGCTGGGACTCCCCGATTCTGCCACCATTCCTTCAGCACCTCGTGTGTTCACCGAGTCCTGACTCATCCATCTGGGGCTTGGTGCGTCCTTTCAACTCAGGGTCTCAGCTCACTTGAGGGGACTTATCTGAGAAGAACGAGCTGGAAAGGCATTAGAACTGCCTCCCTGCCACAGGCCCCCACAAAGATTGTTTGTCCCAGAAAGCCTCCAGCAGCTGAGGGCTCGCTCGTCTTCCTGTGTGTGTGTGTGATGGAAAACGTCTCTCTATTCCTTGCAGGCAGTGCTCTCAGCGGGACACGGAGCTCCAACAGGTATGGAGAGAAGCAGCCGAGGGCCTCGCCTCCCTCCTGCCACCCCTCGTTTGCTCCCAGCCTGCCCTGCCCTTTGCTGTCCCCCAAGCCAGAGGCTGGGCCCAGGGGAAGTACCCGGGAGTCTCTGCCCCCAGCCCCCAAGCTAGACTCACGCTCCTTTCTCACTGAAACTGCCCGAGTTTTTATGGGTTTGTTTTATTTGAAAAGTTGGCGAATCTTTGGCGGGACACCTGCTTGTAAAACGGGAAAGAAAAAGCCTCTGAGATGGTGATGCTGATTTGGAGCATGAGGAGGGCAGCTGTGCGGGAGGACGTAGGGGAAACCACCCCGTGCCCCGCCCCAGCAGACTCCAAGAGGCCCCAGAGGGGCCTGCAGCCCAGGATGGGCCTCTACATCCTTCCCTCTGTCAGCTATAGTCGCTTCACTGCTCTCAGCTTCAGCTAGAAATCTGTCAGAGGAGGAAAATGGGCTCATGAGGATGAGGCAGATATGAGAGACAGCATGGAACAGAACCTCTGTAAACAGGAAAGCACTTTATGAAGATCATGTATTGTTGGTATCAGTCTCTTCTGTATAAAAGGAAGTACTTTCACACCAAATTATGCCACTTATCACCTCACAACAGCCTCAGTGAGTCAAGCAAGCAGGGGTTATTGCTTCACTTTCTAGACAAGGAAACTGAGGCTCAGAGAAGTGAAGTGACTTGCCAAAGGTCACACAGCAGAGGCAGGCTGAGACCTACACCTGACTTACTCCAAAACCCACAAGCTTCCCTCCTTCCACTGACTCACATCCAACTTGATTCTTTCAAAAAAGAGTAATGTTGATGATGAAACAGTAGTCCATATTTACTGAGGCCCTACTGCCTGTCGCACAGCGTTCTAAAAGCAGCATGCATTATCTCCTTCAACCGTACAGCTTTAGGAAGTGCCCCATTACAGACAAGGACCCTGAGAAGCTGTCACCCAGCTAGGAAGGGCAGGGCTGGGATGTGAACGCGTGCAGCCAGCTCAGATCTGTTGCTTTACCTCTGTCCCACTGCTTTGCGCCCACCCTCTTAGGGTCTTCTTTACCTCTGGGATGCCCCCGGGTTCCTCACAGGCCTCTCCCTGCCTTCCCCACAGGCTGCCTCTGAAGCGCACCTGCTCGCCCTTCCCTGAGGAGTTTGAGCCTCTGCCCTCCAAACAGGCCAGGGAAGATGATCTGCAGAGAGGTAGCCTCTGCTCTGCCCCCGATTCATCCCCTGAGCTCACCCCTGCTCCAGCTCCCCGCAAGCCTTCCCCAAAGCCTCCGCCTGATCCTGGTCCAGGACACCAGGACCGTACCCGCCCCAGCCAGGAGGGCTCGAGGGCTCCGTTACTCTCCGAGGCTGGGGCTGGGTCGGGATTTGAGAGAAGGGCATCTGCCTGCTCTGACCTCGTTGGACGTGGGCGTCCTGGGGATGCCGTAAGGCAATAGGCCTGTGGTGCTGGGCAGTCTCCCCACTTTCTCTAACAGGCGGAGGAGTGGGTGGGCTTTCCGTGCCTGGCGTTCTGGATTTGACACAGTAAATCTGTGACTTCCTGGGAGAGAGAGACTGGAGCTAACCATCCAGAAGAAACCAACCACCAACTAAGAGCAAAAGCTTCTAGCGACCTTGAACTGAGCCTTGCACCCTGCTTGGTGTCATATCAATACTGCCCACAGCAACTCTGGAATAGCGGGTGGAGCTGCCTCCATTTTACATCTGGATAAGATGGGGCTTAGGGATGTTAAAAGAACTTCTGCAAGGTCACAGAGCTGGCAGGTGGCAGGGCAGGGATTCAAACCCACCACAATCAGCAGAGTCTGAGGAAGTGCGGGGATCTACAGAGCCAGGTCGGGTGTTTCCTAGCTGGGAACAGACCCTCAGCAAGGATTTGCTCTTTTTGCAGAAATGAGTCTTGGGTTAGCCCCGTAGATGTTCCCTTGTACCTCTAAAACCACCCCTTTGCTTCTCAGTTCTGCTGTACGTGCGGAGGGAGACGGAGGAGGTATTTGACGCCCTCATGTTGAAGACCCCGGACCTGAAGGGGCTGAGGAGTGCGGTGAGAGGCCTCGCGGACCCCGCCCTGCCCTGGCCCTGTCTCTTATACACATCTAGATGTGTATAAGAGACAGGTTTCCTGACACGTGGGCCAGTGCTAAGTGTTGCAGGAGAAGTGCTGTGGAGTCTGGTAGATGAAGGCTGAAGTCTGTTACCTCACTCGAGGAGCCCATAGGAAGGGAAGAGCAATCTGCCCCCTAGAGTTGTGGTGAAGATCCGAGGAGATCATGCAGGATGGAGCAGCGGGCACTTTCTATGCCAAGCCCATTGGAGAGGCCTGAGAAATGGAGCCTCTGGCAATATATTTTTTTCATACCAGTGATGAAGCCACGTAGTGCTTGAGACCAGCCTCACACTCGCCGGTGCTGCCGGGTCCCTCTGTGTATCGGTCTTCTGTTTGGACAGGTGGTATCGTGGAACAGGCACTAGTCAGAGGGTCAGGGGCTGGGTGACCTTAGGCCTGTCCCTTCACCTTTCGGGGCCAGGCTTACCCCATCAGACCAAGTTTGGGTCAGGCTCAGGGCAAAGGCCCTTCTGGCCTGGGAAAGCTGGGGAGCTTATCCCCACCTCCCCGCCTCCCCTCATGGGGCGGTCCAGGCTGCCTGGAGAAAACTGAGGTGAAGGGGCTCTGAAAACAGCAAGGAGAGGCACAAAGGCAAGGGATTATTATTATTCAAACAGACACCCGGGATTGGGGAGGGAGTGGGGAGGAGCTGGGGCCTCCAGTCCAGGGAGTGGGGGAAGAGTTTCGTGGGAAGGGAGAGGTGGGTTTCGGTGGGGATTTTCTCACAGCCTCTTAAGCCCCCAGGCTTGGGTCTTTGTCAGGTGTGAGCTGGGTGGGGGCGGCATCAGGGCTGAGCTGGCTGAGAGGAAGGTATGTCTGGCATGCATCTGCCCCCCATAGCCAGGGAAGGAAGGGGGTCTGTTCCAGCACCACCCCACCCACACTTGTTCAAGTCAGGATCGTTTCCAAGGGAAGTGTCCCAAGGGAAGTGTCCCAAGGGATAGGGGCCAGCCTGGAGTGGGCTCTGGCCCGGAGTCCCACGCAGTAGCCAGCAGTGGGCAGTCAGTAGGTGAGCTTGCTGAGAGGTCCAGCTAAGACTGACCCCAGGCTACCTGACCCGGGGTCAGCTGGACACAGGCTTCCGGCTGAGGCACCGTCTGTCCCACTCACAACAGCAGTTACAAAATGTCCAAGCCCCCTGGGTATTCAGCCACCCTCACTGCCACAGGAGGTAGGTTTAATTGTCCTCATTTTGCAGATAGAGAAACCCGAGGCTCCGTGAGGTTCAGGACTTACCTAAAGTGACATGGTCTGAGGGGCAGTCTGAGTGGCCCCACGTCCCAGCTCATTCCTCTCTGCAGCCTGCCCACCTCCCTGTGGAAGCGTTAGCAAGTCACATCCATGCTCAGCGCCTCCATCTCCTCAGCTGTAAAACGGGGGTGACTGGTTCAGCTGTGGCTAGAGCTGGTCATCCAGGTGCACAGGGGCGTGTACCACCCTCTGTGGCCCTGGGCAGGGCCAGCAGGAAAGTATCTTTTGGAGCTGGCCAGGAGGGGATTTGGACCCTTCTCTACCTTCTTACTCCAAGTTGCAAAAAAAAAAAAAAATGAGGCCCTGGGTTTTAAATTCCTAAAGGACCCTTCATCTCCCTCCCAGGCCCTTGATCCTTTGGGCTGCCCTTGGCAGTCTAGCGGGAGCTCCGTTGTCCCTGGTGACACCCTGAGCTCAAACTCTGCTTCCCTTATATGCTCCCTGTGTCGCCCTCGGACAGCGGCCCTCTCGGAGCATGGGTTTTCCCTGGAAAAGCGAGCTGGTGAGGTTTGCCTTCCAGGGGTGCTGTGAAGCTGAGGGTGCCCACCAGACGGCTGGTAGGCCCCATGGTGCTCAGGGAGGTTGTGGGACCTGGGCCGGCTGTTTAGCAAGCTCCCTCCTCTGTCCCCAGGTGTTTGTTGGTGTCAACTGCCTCAGCACAGACTTCTCCTCACAGAAGGGGGTGAAGGGAGTCCCCTTGAACCTGCAGATCGACACCTATGACTGTGGCTCCCCCAACGAGCGCCTGGTACACCGTGCTGTCTGCCAGATCAAGATCTTTTGTGACAAGGTGGCTGGGCGGACCCTCTGCAGGGCCCTGGGCGGGCGGGGCAGCCCACCCTGCGTGCCCTCCTCAGCCACGCTGGGGGTACCTGTCTCTGCTTCTTGCTCTCTGAATGCCTTTGTCTCCGTGTGCTTGTCCTGCTCTCTGCGGCTGTATTTTCCTCAGAGATGTTATCTCCCGACCAGACCCTTGGCTCCACCCGGGGAGCTGCACACACCATAAATCCTCCTTAATCTGATGCCTGCTGTCTGACAGGCCAGAGTTTTTTGTTGGCTTTGCAAACCTGTTTCTGTTTTAATGGGAGTGAAACCCCAAAACGCCAGGCCTCAAAGATACTCTTCTTTTTTTTTTTTTCTTTCCCAGCAGGCCTCATTTCTCCAGCTTGTGGTTGGCCAGGGAGGCACTGGCTGGGGCACTGAAGGTGGTATCTGGGCAAGGAGACCTTCCCCAACGCCCTGAGCTGCCAGAGAGTGGGTGAAATAGCCCTAAAGAAAACCCACAGCAGCTCTGTGTTTCAGCTAAAAACTGAGCAAACACAGCCTGCCCCGGGCCAGCTGTGCTGACAGGTTGACCCATGCAGAAAAGCCAGGTGGTTCTAAGATGTCAGGACGGGGAAGGAAAATGAATGAAAAGCACAGCTACCTTTTATTGAAGACCCACTATGTGGCAGGTATCCTATCAGGCACACTGTATTTGCTGGCTTGCTGCACTGATTTAACAACTCTGAAAAGTGAGTGCTAGTAACGATCTCCTCATTTCTCATAAGGAAACAGTCTCCCAGAGGTCAGGTGACGTGCCAAGGTTCCTAGAAGTGACAAAGCTGAGGCTCCAGACTCTAGCTCTCTCCTCTCTGCTGTGTTACCCTGCTCTCTTCACACTGCGTCAGCCCGGCTTGGCACCAGGCCCAGGAAGTTGGGCTCACGAGAGGCCATTAACGTCGCTAGAATATATATAGACTCCAGATCTTTGGGTCGGACAGTACCTTAAGGGGTCAGCTCCCCATCCGGTGCCCAAACTCTGTCCTCAGTAACTCTTCCAAGTGGAGGCCCACTCCTGACTGTATGTGTCAAGGATGAAGGGGCTCATTGCCTGTGGGGCAGCCAGACAAAGAAATTGTCTGTACAATAATAGTTGGAAAGTTCCGAAAGTCTTGCTTAGACTGACTCGAGACCTTCCTGAGAGCGTCTAGCCACATTGCCATTACAGTAAGTAGTCTGAGAACTTTTCTTGCCTGGAGCAACCTCTGTCAGGGCAGAGACCAGCTGAGGAGCCGAACTGGCTCCTCTTCTTTGGGAAAGAGAGGAAAGGCCCAGAGAGGAGGACCTGAGCCTCGAGCCCGCGGCCTGCGCTTCCTGGCGGCTCCACAGCAGCCAGCAGTCCTAGCCAGCGCCATCTGAGCCCACTCACCCCAGGGGTGGTGCTGGGCTGGGACCTGGACCTCACCGTCTCAGTTCCTGTACAGAAGCACCCGTGTGCACATTCCCATCACGACCCATTTTACAAAGGAGGAAACTGAGGCTCAGTAAAGTAAGGGGACCTGTTCAGATTTCTGCAACCCCAGCTGGTGGAGCTGGGACCAGACCGGATCTATCTGCCGTACAGGAAGCGTCAGAGGCCTGGGGACACATGGGCCGATCGGCTGGGTGAGCTCAGCCAGGCTGCTGAGGCCTCTGAGCTGCAGTGTCCTCTCTGGTGGACTAAGCGCTAGTGTGCTGGGATGTGAGGGGAGCAGGAAAGCTGGGCTCCACGCTAGGCCTTGGGCACACACCTTATCTTCTCCAAGCTCAGTGTTCTCCCCCATCAAATGGGTAAATAATTCCTGCTAGGAAGGGTAAGTGGGTCATCTCCTCACCCCTCACAATAAGGCCAGAGCATCTTCATCGCTCCACTTCTGAAATAATAATGACCATATATCAAGTACTGACATCTATTTAGTACATACAGGAGCTGTCCTAAGTGTTACAAACAAACCGGTTCATTTAATTCTTTCAGTGACGCTATGAGCTAGGCCTGTTTCCACCTCCAGGATTGGTTTGCACAACTAGTCAGCCCGCTGGTGAGCAGGGAGCCCTCAGCGCTAGAACAATCCGGATGTCTGACCGTGGCGAGGATTGAGGGGAAATGGTGGACGCCCTTTGGGACAGTCTACAAGCACTAAACACACTATTTGTCAACAGTTTGTTGTGGTGTGGGAACGCTTACAATGTACAACGATAAGTGAGGCTGCCTACGTGGGACATAAAAACACCTGTACACATGGCCAACAGGCAGGGAGGAATCCACCCAGATACTACTAGTGTTATCTCTGGGACACAGGATTATGGATGCTTATCATTTTCTTCATTGTATTTTTCTACAGTCTGGGTATATATTTTATGATCAGAAAATTAAAAACCATCATGTAAAAGACTGCTGCAAATTTAGTTTTTGGCAGCTGACATTGACTCTCCTGCCTTTCTGTTCCAGATCTCTGAGAAGTATGGGTTCCCTGAAGAGAATATTTACAAAGTTTACAAGAAGTGCAAGCGAGGGTAAGTGCCCAGCACAGCTCTCGCTCCTCACCCCCTCTCCCTGACCCCGCGCCTTTCCCTCTAAAGCTCTGGCTCAGGGAGCTCCCAGCAGGCCCACTCTGCCTGGCAGAGGCCCACGGCTCAGGGCTGAGCTGTGCTTGTACGTGGCTTTGTGGAGAGGTGGCGGCGAGGTGGAGTTGGGGTGGAGAACCGGCCGAGGCCGCCTGCAGAGACCAGACACAGGTCACTGTTGGGAAGGAGAGAAGCGGGAGACAGTGGAGAGGGAAGCACGGGGCCGCGTGTCAGCAGTGAGCAGATGTGTATAAGAGACAGGGATAGAACACAGCAAGTGCTCAATCATTACTGTTGTTAAAATTATTATATACCTTTGCTGTATCTCATGTAGTGGTTTACCATAGATGCTTTTTCTGTATTGGTAATATACTCCTCTCTTGAGAGTCTCTTGAACAGCAAGGAGATCCAACCAGTTCATCCTAAAGGAAATCAGTCCTGAATATTCATTGGAAGGACTGATGCTGAAGCTGAAACCCCAATACTTTGGCCACCTGATGCGAAGAGATCCTGATGCTAGGAAAGATTGAAGGCAGGAGGAATGGAGAGGTGGCGGCGAGGTGGAGTTGGGGTGGAGAACCGGCCGAGGCCGCCTGCAGAGACCAGACACAGGTCACTGTTGGGAAGGAGAGAAGCGGGAGACAGTGGGGAGCACAGGGCCGCGTGTCAGCAGTGAGCCAGGCATTTGACCATAATGGCGGTGACCCTCACTGTCATTTACTTGACCACCTACCCGCCATGTGCCAGGCACTGGGTTAAGTGTCCCTCATTTCACCCTCGCGGCCACACCGTGAGGTAGATACCATTCCACACTTTTCACAGGTTGAGAATTGAGGCTTGGACGGGCCAAGCAGTGTAGAGAGGGCGGAGCAGCGGATAAAGGCACAGTGGCAGCAGGCCCAGCAGAGTTGCTCCCAAGAAGGAAATGCAGGCGATAAATCTGGGACAGGAGTTGTGACTGGACTTCGTGTGGAGGGCACCCAGTCAGGGAGGCTCCACAGGCTTGCTCCACCTGCAAGTCTGGATGAAGCTGTACCTTTCAGGGGGGCCGGGCAATGCCTGCCATGTCCCATGGGCTCCAGGGCTTTAGGGCTAGGGACCACGGTAGCCTTGCTCTCTGCCCAGGAGATGCCTCCTCAGCAGGGGTGGTTCAGGAGGGTGGAGTTGGAGGTCCACGTGGTGACCACCTTTCCAGGCTTCTACCTAGCTTCAGAGCCGGTGAGCCTGGCCTCTGCAGCCCTTGATGCCTCGGTCATTTCACCAGCCCAGCAAGGGAACCCCTGAGTGGCGAGGAACAGTGACTGCCACTCCCTGCTGAGAGGACCCCCGACCAGGGCCCTGGGAACCAGCCCCCATCCCCACCCACAGCTCCAGACACCCTACGGCTCATTTCTGCTCCTCTTCCTGGCTGCCCCTGGAAGGTGCTCAGGCTTTGCCCCGTGGCGGTTGTCCGTGGCTCTCCTTTTGGAGGACTGCAAACTGAGGCAGGTTTTGTACTCAAGCTGAGGCCCCAGTCCAGTCGGCCCGGGGGCCACCTCCTTCCTTCCCTCATTCCGCACCCCCGCCCCCTCCCCTTTGGCTCCCACCCAGCCTCCCAGAGAAGGGCTGGGGCGGGGGGAGGTGGGCAGCCCTGCAGCCCCTGGGAAAGGATCCTCTGGTTTTGGTTGTATGTGTGTCTAGGGTTCTTTGTCTGTGTGTTTTTTTCCTTCCAAGTTTCGGTTTCAAACTGGGAGCTGGAGCTCACACGCTCTCCAGAGCAGAATCCACCTCATCGCGGGGTGCCAGCTCTACTGTGCCCAGACGAGCCCAGCCCCACTTCCCCTTTGGTGCCAGTGCCCATGCCCCCTGGCTGCCACCCCACCTGCCGCCGCTGGCCTCTCTTCCAGATCCCACTTCAGGCTGGGCGGACGGGCTGGGAAATGAATGCCTTTGTGCCAGGTTCAGGCTGGGGGGTGTGCACACAGAGATGCCCCACAGCCCTAGTGGTTGAGTTGCATAGTCTTTCCCTTAAGCCCCAACCAGACATTTCAACCATAATTATAATAACTTCCATTTGTGGGGCACTTCCTACTTGCCAGATACTAGGTTAAGGAACCCCAAGCCCTGTCTCATTGACCCTTAGAATCTGCTGTTTCTACAAATGAGGAAACGGGTTCAGAGTAGTCCCTGGGTGATAGAGTGAGTACCTGGCAAGAATTCTGGCCTGTCTGAAACCCATGCACGCACCCACTATTTTATCTTGCCTCCTGCGTGTTCCTCTAACCACTAAGCAATGTGCAAATAAAGCTTGTGGCCAGGCCATCAGATTTATTTTCCCAGCCCCATAGCCCAGGGCATCACCCAGTGGCCCTTCAGAAGCACACACACCCCATACACGCCCCAACCATGAAAACCCCAGGCCTAGGATCATCTGAGATGCCTAAATGAGAAGACTCCCCCAAAAAGTCTGTCGAGAGAGCAGAGGCCAGGCTCATTAGCTGCCTCCCTCATCTTTGGAGCAGGCTATTGTCATCACTGGCCTCGTTTATTTTCACAGAACCTTCCAGAAAGTCCTTTGGACAAAGGTAGATACAATCGGCTTTACAAGCACCACTGAGTGCTTGAAAGATTAACAAATACATTGTTTTTGCTGGCAGCTGGCCAGGGGTTCTCTGTGAACCAGGACAGAGGACAGCCTGGAGCTGGCAAGTGACAGGAGGCCCACATTCTGGGACAAGTCCCTGCCTCTAGGGCCCGGCTGTCGTTGACCCCTGAGGGGAAGAGGTCTGGGGGCCTGGCTGGGACCCCTCGTGTGCGGGAGTGTGCTCTGGGCCTGCTGGGAGGCCCTGCCTGAGAGGTTGGTGCACACAGGGCCCTTAGCCAGTGCCCAGCACCTGGAAGCACTCAATAAATGCCACTATGGGAAACGAGCAGAAAGCCTCGACACTGACAGAGCGCTCACACTTGCAGCCCCGGCCTCCTCCGGTCTGGCTGCAGCCCGCATCCTCCAGACCAATCCCTCTGTGAAATGAAGGCACTGCACTCAGGACCCAAGGAAGCCAGATCTTAGAATCACATGCTGGCAGTCAGCACCCAGGCCTCCCTCCAGAGAGCAGCAGCTGCTCAGCGCTGCTGCAGAGACAGCCCACAGGCCACAGGCTTCCGCTTGCCTGTCTCCATTGCCTCTCCTGATCCAGGGGATTCAGGGAGGACAAAGTCACGCCTCTCCTGGGATCCCTGGGAAGCAGACAGCTGGCTGGCTACCGCCAGGAGGAGGAGCATGGGCGACTCAGCCCCACTCCTGCCCAAGGCAGATCGTCTTGCCTGATCTTGAACTCTCCCCCAGCCCTAGATTTTACCTTCCTTTTATATGCCCCTCCTAGCTTGTATTTATAGGGTTTTGATGTTTTTCTTAAAAAAACGATGCAGTGGAATGAAACAAAAGTCCAGATTCCAGTTCTGCCTTTTCTTAGCTGTGTGACCCCAGGCAAATGAGTGCTCAGCTTCCCCATCTGTGAACTGGAGTAATACATACAGTTATCAGGATTCATTCTCCCAGGCCCTACTAGATTTGAAACTTCTAGAGAGAGAGACCTGTGATCTCTGTGTGTGGGCCCCTGTTTTTGTTTGGAGCAAGGCCTTGCACTTGGCAAGACCTCAGCAGATGCTGGCACAGTGAATGAGGGGCAACATCCACCCCCATCACAAAAAGGAAGCTGCCTTGCACAGGTCAGGTCACAGCCTGGCGGGTCCTTCACGGGGGAGGCGGCTCCTAGAGGGATGCCCTTGGCTACACTGTGGCCTTGACCCTTGCAGAGGGCCACAGCCCCAGAGGCTCTGTCCCTCTCAGGTTGGCCCAGGTCCTTGTCTGAAGAATGTGAGGGGGAGAGGGCCATGGCCCTCAAATCCACAATGGCATCCTGAGAGGTCAGCTTCCTGAGGTGGAACTGTGGGGGCCCTTGTGGCACCGGCTTGGGGGTCAGGCAGGCACCCCAGGGTGACATGTCACAGCCTCCTGCGGAACCCGCCCCTCATGGGCCCACCACCACCCTGCCTGCACCTGAGCTCACACTCCACACCCAAGCGCACAGCCTGGCCTGGTAACTAGGGAGCGCTGCGTCTCCCCACATCTGTGCGTTATTTGCTCACACACAGTGAGTGTGGACACTTGTGAAGAGAGGCAGTCTGGTGCAGTAGGCGGGGGGCACCGCCAGCAGGTCCGAGTTTGAGTTGGGCTCGTCCCCTGGGGAATTGTGTCCCCCCGGTAAAGAAGGGCAGTGAATGCCCCCCATCTGGGCTGTTTAGAGGGTCAGAGAGCAAGTCCAAGAGGCACCAGAAGTGCTGGGAGCCCCCACAAAGGGTCACCATGTCTCACCCTTCACTCAGAGGCCCTGGCGGGGAAGAGGCCTTTCACCCTCTAAGCACACCTCTCCTCTCCTCTCCCAGAATCCTGGTCAACATGGACAACAACATCATCCGGCATTACAGCAACCATGTTGCCTTCCTGCTGGACATGGGGGAGCTCGACGGCAAGATTCAGATCATCCTTAAGGGCTGTGAGGCCCGAGTGTCCACACCCACAGGCCTGTTGACGTGGGCTCCAGGTTGGAGGAGTCAGCTGGGCGGTGGCCCCGAGCCACACACGACCTCTCCTCAGGCCCCAGCACCGCTGCTTGAACGTCTTCCCTGAGTGAAGAGGCCCTCGACCCACAGGCATCAAGGCCCGGAGGGGCCCCAGGAGGTGTGCTGATCTGAAGCCCCACCTCGTGCTTGAATCTACTCTCTGCGCTTCCGGGCAGACGTCGCCGTGTCCGTTAACCAGCCCAGCGGCCTGTCTGCTCCTCCTCAGACCTTCTCCACAGCCCGTCTCCCTTAGGCTGCCCGTTCAGGTTGGGGACACCAGCCCTGTCTCCCCAAGCCGACTTGACCCTTGGACCCATTCTCGACTCTCCGTCAACTTCAGACCAATGACTTCTCGCCCTTTGGTCCCTGAGTTAACTGTCTAACACTTGATTTTCCAGTGCAAATGGCTTTTAAAGACAGCGTAGCGGACACGCTCTCCACACAGACTTAACTTCCTCCACACAGGTTGGAAATCAGAGCTGATCGACTGGAACAAAGTGGCCCCTGTGTGGGACAACCTCCATCCCCACTCACTGTTGTATACATTTCTTATTTACAATTTTCATTTATGTTATATATATATAAGTATATATTGTATATATAAGCAACATTTTATATTTTTCATGGATACATTTTTATCATTTCAAAAAATGTGTGTTTCACATTTCTTGGATTATTTTTTTAGCTGTTAATTCAGTTATGCATTTTGTATACTCATATGCTAGTTAGTAATAAAAGTCTCCACGTGCATCACTTCAGGTGGCACACTGGTTCCTCTTGTGAGAGTCTTCCAGAAGCAAAGGGTGAAAGTAAACAGGGGCTTTCTCCTGCTCTATCCTGTGAGCAGTTTCCTTGGACTTGAAGGATGGTGGTCAATGCTGGGTCCTGGCAAACCAGAAGTGCCACCCTGCAAGGCCAAGGCTCCTGATTCCCATCGTGGGCCCTGTGAGGCGGACGGCACCACCTCAGGGTCACTGACTCTGGAGATGAAAGAGGCCTAGGCTGTCCTCGCTGAGGACCTCACGGTGGGGCAGTGGACAGAGCCCAGGGCAGAGAGTCGTGGCCCCAAGCTCTCCACCAGCTCGCTTTTCCTGGAGCCGGCTCCTACCTGCTCACAGACTCGACCGTGAGCTACCCCCAGCTCGGCAGTCAGTGCCGTCAGTATGCTGGAGAGAGTGTTTACACCCCAGGGATTGACAGGTGCTACAAAACAGCCTTCATTTCCCCTGGAGAACAGGACGAATCGGAGCATCCTTCCTTCCTCCCACCCACCCTTCCTTCCTTCCTCCACCCTTCCTTCCTTCCTTCCGGCTTACCCACTCACTCCCCCTCTAGTCCTCAACTTCTCTGGCTATAAAACGACAGGCATGTTCTACCTGAGTCATCAGGTAGCTGCCATCCTTAGAGCCCTGAGGCTCACTGGTGGGTCTCAAACCGCCCACAGTGTGGGGCCTGGCACAGCAGCCAGTCCTCAGGTGTCCTCCCCAGCCTTCAGTCACAGCTGCTCTGCTTTTCTGCGTGTGCGTGATAGATTTCTCATATTAACTTTTGTCTGAACTAAACTTAAAAAGTTTGAAGACCATGGATGTCTCTCCAAGGGCCTTCCAGCTCTGACAGCCAATCCAGAGTCCTAATTCCCAAAGCCCTGGGGCCAGGACTCAGGTCAGGCCAGGGAGGCCCAGCCCTTGCCAGAGAGCTCAGTAGTCAAGCTACATCATTGTCCAATGCAATGCTTTTTGAAATTAAGGCCAAGAAGAGATAAAACATCAAAACTTTGAAGGGAGTGTCAGTATTGCAGCTGTTTTCCTTTGGCCTCAGACGCCAGCACTACTTCCCCGGCACTGGAAGGGACCCCGTGAAGCAGGCCTCGCTGCTGCCACGACATCACCGTGAGGGTGAAAGCGCAGAGTGTGGGGTGTCAGCATGCTGACAGGCAGGCCAGGGGCACTCAGCATCTGTTCCTTTCCTTCGGAGCCACCAGAAGCAGGAAGGTGGTCTTCTCCACCTTGACCACACCTTGGAACGCATCACCCTGGCAGCTTTTATCCCTGCTTGCCCAGACCGCACCCTACAGCAACTATATCAGATTTTCTGGGATTGGGGCCAGACCTCAGTACCTTTAAAGCACCCCCCGCCCCGCCCCGATGCCACACTGTGCACTCAAGGTTGACAGCCACTGCTTTAAAGAGGTTTAGAGCAGTGGTTACCCCGGCCTTGAGCACACACTGTGGTATCAGTGCTTATACAGACCTCGCCACCTCTGAAACCTGCCGGGGTCTGGAAGGCACTCAGGCACACAGGGAACCATGGGGGCCAGGGCACGGCCTGCTGCCAAGCTCAGGAGTGGGTTCCGGGGCTCCCCATATATGCCCTTCACTGCCTCCAGCAAAACCTCTGAGGCCCACTGCTTGCCCCTCCACACGGAGAGACAAGGCAGTCAGTGCCTTAGGAAGGCTGTTGGGAACTTAAAGGAAGAGAACCCTGGAAGCCTTGAGGAAATGCTGCCCTGCCCTCAGAGAACATCAGGGAGCAAAGGGCAGCTCCTGAGCCCGGTGGAGGCCATTCGGGGTTTGCCTTTCCCTCAAAGAGTGGAAAAGGCAAGAGGATGGAGGTAAGTCCTCTCCCAAGATGGGTCACTGTATAAAGACAGCTGGCAGAGATGCCATCCTCTGCCTGTAGGAAGCTTCGCGTGGTAGATAATGAGTGAGCAAGGGGAGAAAGGGATGGATGAGGACCTCAGGAGAGAGGGAATGAAGGAGTAGTGAGGAGATGAGAAGGAAGGAGGGAGGGAGGGGAGGACAAGTAAGCTGACAGGCAGATGGATGAACGCATGGAGGGCAGATGAAGAGTTCAACAGCTGAGTACATTCATGGCACCTTCGGGCTTCCCTGGGGGCTCAGTAAAGAACCCGTCTGCAGTGCGGGAGACCTGGGCTCGATCCCTGGGTGGGGAAGATCCCCTGGAGGAGGGAATGGCAGCCCACTCCAGTATTCCTGCCTGGGGAACCCCATGGACAGAGGAGCCTGGGGGGCTATGGGGTCACAAAGAGTCAGACATGACTGAGAGACTGAGCACAGCACTAGACCTTTGCTACTTTTAAGTGTGGTCCATGGACCAGCAGCATCGGCATCACCTGGGAGCTTGTTCAAAACACACCTAAAACGAGTACAATGTTTATTTCAATTATATATCAATTTAAAAAAAGATGTAGGCTCTCGAGCCCCACCCACGTCTATGGAATCTTGGAATAAGATCTCCAAATGATCTGCATGCACATTAAATACTTTATTAAAATATCAGTGTATCCTAACCCTAACTAGACTCTTTGTAATCACACCAAGAACTTTCACAAAGATACTACAGACCAAACCCTACCTCAAGTCAGTTAAGTCAGAACTGTGAGGCTTGGGCCTAGGCCGTATGACTCTCAAACGGCTCCCGAAGTGATCCTACCATACAGCTGGGGCCTGGGGACCCTGGGGCTGGAGGGAGCCGTGAGCAGCCTACAACCTCTCCAGAGAGGCTGGGTACCACCCAGACACACCCTCAGAGCTCAGGGTCTCAGCTCCAGCCCTGTCTTCTATGGAACACAGATTCTGCCTGGCCAGGAGCAGCCCTGACGGTGGCCATGTCACTCTCCTCCCAGAGTGTCCACTTTCCCAATCCCGCTGGGAGGAGTTTCTACAGAGACAGTCCTCACATGCACCCGGTGCAGGCCCAGGCATCCCTGAGGGGAGCAGGCGGTCTTCTTTTCCATGCTGTCCCACTGGCCTCAGCTGCAGGGACCCCAGGGCTGGTTGCTTCCAGCCCAGGGACCAGCTAAGGATCCCTGGGGTCAAGGGACCATAAAGCCAGCCATATTGTCAAGAGTCAAAGAAAGGTGTGGCTTCAAGTGTCAGCCTTGAAGGGGTCTTCCAGAACTCCTAGTGACCAGGTGGACAACTGATGACTGCAGAAGAGTTTCCTTTAGCCTGAATAAAAATTTTTTAATTGAAATAGGGTTTTAACATCTCCAATCGAGAATCTCCCAGGTTCTCCTGAAGAATCTGCAGGTCTGGCGATAGGTAGCAGGCCCCTAGAGGGACACCGGCCTCAGCTCCCAGCCCTCCTCTCGCCTCACCTGTTTCGCTCCCTGCCTTGCCCACCCAGCCCTGGAAGTGCTTGACCTTGAGCCTCCAAATTCTGCTCCAACCTGACCCCTAGGACAAGCTAGGACCAGAGCAGATGCAACACAAGGTGTCTGCCTTTAGGTCCAGACCCTGGACGCTCCTGGGGCTACACTCCAGGCTGCCTCCTGGTCACCCAGAGCAGTGGGGCGCTTGCCGGGAACCTGAGGTTTACAGCAAGGCCAGCTTTTGTGAGAAATGAGAACTTGGTTTAATTGGACACGCTGTTCCATCCTCCTCCTGCCCTCTTCCTCAGCAGCCCTTCCCTGAAAGGAGAAACAGTCAATGGCCAGTTCCGAGCTAAAGGTCACGGAGCCAAGTCTAAGGAGAGAGTCAAGGGCAAGCGGGGGCACAGGGAGGTGTAGGAGGGGGCGCAGGAGGCTTCCACTTCCGAAAGTCAAAGCCATGGGGGTGGCTAGGGAGGGAGGGCTGTGTGCTTAACTCTAGCTCCCCTGGGTTCCTTGAGAATCCCTTTTCCTTGCCAAGGGGGACTGACTTGGCAGGCCCGAAAAGGTTCAGTCAAGGTCATATTCAACTTGAGCAGGGGTGAGGGGGACAGAGACTGGGCCAGGGAAGGGGAAAGCCGGGTGAAAGGACCTACAGTCACCCCACAAAAGTGCTGTGCCCGGGACTCTGGCCCCAGAGGGTCCCGCCTGCACCTGCCCCTTGGGCACAGAGCTGATAAACGGATGGTTGGCCTCACCTGAGGGCGGGTGATGTGCTCACGAGACCACGGTGATGCTGCCTTGCTCTTCCTGAGGTGAGACACGAGGCCTGAGCTAGGGGCAAGGGCCAGGCAACCCCTCCAAGTCCCTGTCACTGTGCCTCTGGGCCTTCCTGGCCCCTAGAATTCCGGGAGAGATGTGGAGGTCAAAGGCCAAAGGATGGGAGAGTGCCGGGGCCACGGCCGCAGCGCCCTGGCTCAGCATCAGGCTTCGGGATGGGGCATCGGCCGGCGGCGGCCTCCTCTTGGAGACCGAGCTTCGCGAGCTGCTGGAGACTGAGCGGGGAGGTGTGCAGAGCCGGCCTGGACGGGCACGAGTGGTGAAGTGACTGAGGAGGGGGCTCTGTCCACCCCTCGCTTCTGCTCAGGAATCCACGGGCTCAGTGTGGGGTTGCGGGGGGTGGGGAGTCTCCATGCCCCAGGGGGCGGCTCAGGACAAGGACAAGCATGGCAAGCTGGTTGCAACAGCAGGCAAGGGATGAGGGGAAGGCGGTGAGGCCACCCCGTGCCATCAGCTGGCACATACACACGAGATGGGCACTCCCTGCTGACCCCCTGCGGTTCCTGGCTGGGTGGCTGGGGGTCTCCTTCAGCTCGAATGCGGCGACTACAACACTGGGATCCATTTCTTGTCCTCATTGTAGAGAAAGGACTGCTTGCCAGGGAATTCCGGCCTGTACGTGCCTGTGGAGAGAGAGAGAGGGTGAGTGTTGAGAAAGAAAAGGCCAGTCCTCAAGGCCCTGACACCTGGCGTCAGAGAGAGCAGGACCCCCTGATCAGGTCCCCTGCACCCAACATGGTGGGGAGCCAGGGAGGCAGGGACTGGCCCAAGGTTGTCGGGCTCTGAAACTGGCCCCGGGTGGGCCTCAGACTCTGGTTTTCCACCTTCTTCAACTCACTAGCTTATTTAACAGAAGAAAATTTGCAAAAGAATTGTATGAAATTTGAGGGGGGCTGGGGAATGAGGAGAGCAATAGTCTTAAAGAAGCTGAGGGTCAGCTTAGTGGGGTTTTGCTTTGATTTAATTCAGAAACTTAAACACACACACACACACACACACACACACACACACACACACACAAACCCTGAAAACCATGGCAACAGCAGCCAGGATCCTGCAGGGCTTGGGAGCCGCAAGCTGGGGTGACCGGAAACTGGTACATTGACGCAGATGCGGTTCCTGAGGGAGCCGCTGACCGGAAGCCACCATGGCTGCCTGGGAAAGTCGGCAGACCTCGGAAGCCAAGGAGGCAGACGTGTGAGGGGGTTAGGCTGGGGGGGCCGTGGGGAAGCCCACCTTGGCTTGAGGAACACAGCCGCAGGAACTCGCCTGCACCCGCGCTGTGCATGGAGACAGTGCTCTGAGAAAGCTGCTAGAGGACCGGGCCAAACAGGGGCAGACCAGGATCCTGCTGTCCCCGGGGCCCTCGCGCTCACCACTCACCTGGCACCTTAGGACCAAGCCGAGCTCTGCCTGGACTGGCCAGATGAGCCAAGGTCGAACCTCTGCCGTCCTACTGGCCTGATTGTCACTGTTTCCAGGGACAGAGCCGCGGGAGTGGCACTCTTCCCGTCCGGTCTACCTTACGTCCTACTCACCTGTGTGTGCGGAGGGATGGGGACGCCTTTGGGGGCTGGCACCGGACTTGAGTCATCTTTGCCTCCCTAGGTGGGAGCCTCAGAGATGCTCACTGAAGGACTGACTTTCGCCGGCCGGGCAGTCCCCGAAGTCCTGCCGTCCCCCTCCCATGTCACCTGCCCACCAGCCCACCTGTCAGTCCCCAGTGCCATCAACTCTGCCATCACGGGGGCCGTAAATGGCTAAAGAGCTCCACTGAGAACTACAAGTAGGCGGTGGGGGAGTGCAGACCACCTGCTGGAGCAAGGCCCCTGGCTGTCAGCTCTCAGGAGATCTTGGGGGGTGGGTGGGTAAGAGGGTCCCAAGCTCACCTGTAAAAGGGAGCGGAACGAGGTGGCTTGAAAGAGCTGCTCAGGTGGAGCCCTGGTTTATTTCAAGACAGATAAGGCATCAGGGGGGGAGAGTGCGGGTCCCAGCCTTGCCACTCCTCCTCCGGCTGTGACACCTCGCTCCCTGGGCCCTCCCGTCTGGGAAGTGACCCCGTCAGATTAGAACCATGGCATAAACATTTTTAAGAATGTGAACTTTTTAGACAAAAGCTGTGGCTTTCTCCCCCAGAAAATGATGTCTGTGTGCCCAAATCTGCAGACAGTTTCAAGGTCACAGACCCACTACAGCCCATCTTTTTGCCTCTTGAACATTCCTGTTGTCGTCGTTGTTTAGTCACTACGTCATGTCCAACTCTTGCGGCCCATGGACTGTAGCCTGCCAGATGCTCTGTCCACGGGATTTCCCAGGCCAGAACACTGGAGTGGGTTGCCACTACCTTCTCCAAGGGATCTTCCCAACCCAGGGATCGAACCCACTTCTCCTGCATTGGCAGACAGATTTTTTACCACTGAGCCACCAGGGAAGCCCCTGAACATTCACAATTCTCAGTTACAAATCCTTGGCCTGGATCAGCTCTAAGAGCCCTTTCACCTTAAAAAAAAAAAAAACTTTCATACTCTGAAAGTGTAAGCTGAAAAGTCTTCTCTATCCACTCTAACCCCTGTAAACTGCTTGGCAAACAGCCTATAAATCAGCGGCATTTGATGGCCCAAGAATGACAAACAATTCCAGATTTAGTTTTACAATCATTGAAAGCAGTCCTCTGACCTGGGCCGGGCAGGCCTGGCTGGGACGGCCCCGCTGTCCACCGGCTGGTGTTGGACACGAAAGACGCGCTGGAGATGAAGTGCTTGCGGGGCCCCGTGTAGTCCACGATCTCATACTGCCCGGGGCCTGGCAGAGGCGGCTTCGGGGGCAGAGGCAAAGGCTGGGCGGAGAAGTTCAGGATGGGGTTTCTCCTTTAGAAAAGACAAATCAGGAAGATGTCGCTAAGTCAGTCTGTGGAGGAAGCAGCAGGTTTTAGCTGCAGCATTGAGCCGTCTGCAAGAGGACTGGATGTTGCATAGGAGACCAGTTTCTGCTTCCGGCGCCACTGCCAGTGGTCTGGGGGCCCTGGACCTCAGTCTCCTCACCTGCACGAGGGCGATCGCAATAGGACCTACCCCATAGGCTTGTTGTCAGGGTTGAAGGAGATGACGCCCTTAACACATGGTGGTCAGAACAGGGCCCAGCACAGAGCGAGAGCTCCGTACACAGTGTTGCTGAGGATGGACGATGTCATCAAGTTGATCGGGAAAGGCAGGCAGCATCAAAGCCACGGGCCAGCTCTGATTACGTCGTCGTGCCTGGCTGGAGCTCAGGGTAAGGAACTGAGAGAGCTTCCATTAGGCTAAACAGCTAGATGAGGGAGGGGTTAACTTTTCCTTCTAAATCACATGCCCTAGCCCTTGCTTCAGCCCTTCCCTTTGTGGCAAAACTGAAATGTGAAAAAAGTACAGGGTGAACGCACAGTGCACGTTCAAGGAACATACTTTTTAAACGAGAGAGAGTTTTCTAGAAATCGCTTTTAAATTGCTCCAACTTAATGCTTCCTTCCCTCATCCATTCCCACATTAAGAAACAAGAAGTGCCAAAGGGCACGTATATTTTAAGACTAACAGCTTTATCAGTCTTTCAATTTACCATCTAATTTTTAAAGAGACTTTTACCCTTGTGCTAAAAATTCTGAAAACACATTTGATCAGAACAAAATGTAGATTACTGGAGATATAAACTGATATGGATAAGCCTTGCTGGGGTTGGTTTCACTTTTTAAATAAATTTAAACATCTCTAAGTGGGATTAAAAATAACTGACATAATTTGCTGGGTACAGCAAAGACATAAAATAAACTAATATTTTAACAGGGCAGAAAAAAAAGAACTAAGGCCTCACTTGGGCTCAAGGGGAAGAACATTAGTGAGCCTCTTGTGATGCCTACATGGCCAGGAAACGGGACAGGCACCTGGAATTCCAAGGGTTTGCCTTCCCAAGATTAGAGGTTGCCCTAGGACTGATGTTTCACAAACATATTCAATATTTTTCTGGCAAGGCAGAAGGTAGGAGTGGAGAAACACTGGGTTGGAAATCAAGAGACCTCTGGATAACAATCACCAACAACTGAGATTTCAGTTGGTTTTAGTTCTGTCTCCCCCTCCTTCAGGAAAGGCATTCTTACAAAGCCTGTTATTGAGAGAATAAATTAAAGAGAGATAGAACCTGTACCCGAACCCTCACTCTAATTCACTCTGAGACTGAGTCTCCCCATCTGCAAAATGAAGGGGTTGGACATGATAACCTCTAAGCTGTGACCTCCCATTGGGCCTTGATTCAAAAAGTCCCACTGGGGCACGGGGATGCGGGTTTGACCGCTCCCTGGGGAACTACGATCCCACATGCCACAGGGCAACTAAGCCCAGGCTTCCGAAGCCCTGGCGCCGCAACTAGAGAGTCCACGCGCCCCAGGGAAAGATCCCGCGTGACACAGCGGAGACCTGACTCAGCCAAATAAATCAAAAGAAAGTAATAAAAAGAGAAAAGTGCTCAGGTAATGATCACAGGTGAAAAATAAATAAATAAAAACCCAAAGAGGCCCACTGGGTCGCCCAGGAGCCCTGAGATCACAGTGAGGACCCCTCTACTCCCCAGCCACGCCACGGAAGGGCTGCCCGCTCCCACCTGGCGTCTGAAGCTTCTCCTCAGGTCTGGTACCAATGGGCAGGAGAAGCTTCTCAGAGCCCTGAACGGCCCCGGGAGATGTGCCCCAGCTTGACGCCAAGCCATCAACCAGGAGAGGGACTGGGGTCCCCAGCGCTGGAATTCCAGCTCCCTTGGCCAACATCTTCTGAAGAAAGGTGTTCTTAGACTCGGAGAATTCTAGGCGACCTAGAGATGTCTCATCCAGCCTCCTTATTTTGCTAAGAAGTTGGGGCCCCGAGAGAGGAAGTAAGTCACCCGATATGACAGAGCAGGTGGGGAGTTGTGCCGGCTCTGGAACTCAAGTCTTGGTGCCTAGCCACGTGCAGAGGGCCTCTTGGCAGAGGGGTGTTTTTGACTTTCGGAGTCACATAGGCCTGAGTTGGAATGCCAGTCAGCCAAGTCCCGGGACCTCTCTGTTCCCCCCTTATAAGGGGGCGGAAGACTGGAGAAAAGCTCTGTCAGGCCCCCAGCAGAGCAGCAGCACACAGTACGTGCTCAGTAAAAGGAGTCATTGTTCTTACTGCCATCCCCTGCAGCACCCCACATGGGCAACAGAGCCTCCGAAAGTGAGGTTAGGGGACCCCTCGCCAGAGTTACCTTCAGGCAGGTTGGACACTCCCATTGCTGGGGGGGGAAGGGGTGCTGTGGGCAGCCTACTTGAGGCTCACATCTTGGGATGGAGGAACAGCTGGCTTGGATGCTTGTATTTAGAATAAAGGTGTCCATGGGGAAAGGAGGGAAAATACATTGCCTTCTGGAGTTTGGGGGAGAATAGATACATGTATATATATGGCTGAGTCCCTTCACTGTTTACCTGAAACTGTTACAACATTGTTTGTGAATCGGCTACACCCCAATACAAAATTAAAAGTTAAAAAAAAGTAACTCAAAACCACCATAGCAAGAAGCTAAATTAGTCCATGAAGTTTGAAAATGAAGATAAAGTCTTAAAGTTTGAACTTCCCCAGATCACACCTCCCACAGGGCCAGGTGACCTCCCAGTCTTGCTCACTAATGTCAGCACCACCCTGGGCTCATTTTGAGGGAAAAGCTTAGCCCAACCACTTCTACCAGGTCTAACCTGAGGCTTGACTATGCCACTAGCCATTTTAGGGACGTATATACATCTTTATATACTAGGAGTTGCCTGTACAGCATATACATTTATGCAGAATAAAAATCACAGATGTGCCTGAAAAAAATATATAAACATTGCCTCCTTTCTTTCCCTCCAGTTTGCATGGAAGAACTGGTTACATATAGTGTGATCCACCACTCTCGCCTTATAAATAAAAGCTGGAGTCTAGCTGTTCTGATCACCTTCAGGAGTTTGATTAGTGTGTGACTGGCATCATGATTCCTGGAAGTTAGAGCTAGAATGGGCCGGCCACCATATGAGGTTACCCCATGGGTCTGGGTCACCCCGAGCCCAGTTCTTTGAGTAGACTGAAGTGTCTACTCTCCTGACCAGCGATGGCCTGCAGGGGGCTGGGCAGGTGGGATCAGTCTCTTACCAGATTCTTGCTGAGAGTGAGTGAGAGCCATCCCTTACCCTCCCCTCCATCCACGTGTCCAGGAGAGGCTTGGCCTCACCAACTCAACCTTTGGATCTTTGGAGAGTGTCAGCCCCATATATGGCTCTGTGCCAACACTCTGGGGAGTCCAGACTGCAGTGGGCTAAGACACAGGCCCTGAATGCTTCCTAGGATCGACAGTCCACTGCTAGTGACAATCAGGACTGGTGATGGCTCAAGGCAGTACAGGCTTTGCACTCAGACAGGCCTGAATCTGAATCTCCACCTCCCCGTCCAGTGGCTGTGCATCCTTAGAAAAGCCTCTTAACCTAAGTTTGAATTTCTGTATCTGTAAAGCAGTGGATAATAATACCTGCCACCCAGGGCGGTTATGAAGATGAATGAGTGCTGCTCAGTTCAGTTCAGTCGCTCAGTCATGTCTGACTCTTTGCGACCCCATGGACCACAGCACGCCAGGCCTCTCTGTCCATCACCAACTCCTGGAGTTCACCCAAACTCATGTCCATAGAGTTGGTGATGCCATCCAACCATCTCATCCTCTGTTGTCCCCTTCTCCTCCCACCTTCAATCTTTCCCAGCATCGGGGTCTTTTCCAATGAGTCAGCTCTTCACATCAGGTGGCCAGAGTATTGGAACTTCAGTATCATTCCTTCCAAAGAACACCCAGGGCTGATCTCCTTTAGGATGGACTGGTTGGATCTCCTTGTAGTCCAAGGGACTCTGAAGAGTCTTCTCCAACACCACAGTTCAAATGCATCAATTCTTCAGGGCTCAGTTTTCTTTAGAGTTCAACTCTCATATCCATACACGACTACTGCAAAAACCATATCATTTTTCTAAAACATGAAATGTTAGAATAGATTCCAACTGAGTGAATCCAGAAATCTCCCCTAGAAGAGGTAACGTTTGCCCTGAAAAGTAAGCAGGAATTCTTTGGGTAGAAAGTGTGGGCAGACAGTCACGCTCAGTGTGTGCACGCTCAGCCTTGTCTGGCTCTTTGTGACTCCGTGGCCTGAAGCCCTCTAGGCTTCTCTGTCCATGGGATTTGCCAGACAAGAACACTGGAGTGGATTGCCATTTTCTACTCCAAGGGGTCTTCCCAATCAAGGGATCGAACCCACGTCTCTTGTGTCTCCTGAGGAGGGGGCATTTCCTACAGAGGAAAGAGCAGGTGCGAAAGCCTGGAAGTGGGACAAGCCAGGACTGGGCACAAGGAGCCAGAGGCTGGGCCCTGGACCGCCTTCAGGCCTCCATCCACCCATCAGTTTCAGTTTGCTCGCTTGGGTTTCTGACCATCCCCCTTACAGACCCTGATGGAGAGTGACAGGAAAACTCCTACCTCTGGCCTCTCAATGCCACCCAACTCCCAGGTCGCCTCTCAGAAACACCCAGCACAGCGCTGTCCAACAACTCCAGGCCTTGCTGCGCTGGTCCGTTTTCCAGGAGCACCTCCTTTCCCTGGGAACTCTGACCCCCTCTTCGCTTCTCACCTCCTCCAGGGAAACTCTCCCAGCCACTTTCCTCCCTTCCTTCCCTGGCTCCACAGAGGAGCGCGGGTTTTGGAGTCAGAGAGGCCTGGATTCTCTGCTCCACCGCCTGAGTGAGTCTGCATCCTCTGTGAACTCTGTGTGACCGTCCCGACCAGCGATGGAGCTGGAGAACTCTAGACAGCGTGAAAGCTCTGAGCGCTGCATGGCTGGCCCCTCAGAACACGGCAGCCACTCTTCTCTGCAAGAAACACACTAGCTTTTCTATGCTTTTGACTTTCCTAGCTCTCTAGCAGAGCGGCTGGTGCCTTATAAGAGCCTCTGGAGGAAGGCATGGCAACCCACTCCAGTAATCTTGCCTGGAGAATCCCATGGACGGAGGAGCCTGGCGGGTTACAGTCCATAGCGTTGCAAAGAGTTGGACACGACGGAAGCGACTTAGCACGCACGCCTGGTGTCTTATCCACCTCTGAGGCCCTGGTCCCTATTCCTGAGAACATTTGCCTGACTGCAGAGAAAAGCAGGGGAGGTGAAGCAAGCAGAGGAGCCAGGCATCTAAACCCGCCTGACGGTTTTATGGTTTTATCGTCATCCAGGGCTGGTCCTTCTGTGTCACTGTGGGGCTGGGCACATCACCGGGGTCAGACTGGATCAGGCCCAGGGCAGCCACAGTGCACTGTGACCAGGGCCTTTATGAGCCTCGTCACCCAGCTATAAAAGCCAATCTGGTTCTGCCCTGTGGAAAGAAAACATCTATCAAAGGCTCTAAGTTGGCCACAACTGGATTAAGTTGTGTTTGCAGCTTCCAATGTGAGCTATTTGCAAATCACCCTGAGAATAATGAATGTCTCCCAGAACGACTCAGCAGGTCACTGGGGGAGGGCATCGGAGACCCTCGGGACACTCCCAGGCACAGATTCACTCTGCCTCAGGGATTCCCAGGGTCAGGAGGAATAAAGGGGCAATTTTTTCTCATCATTAAAGGGCAGCCGATTGCCTCTAGGGTGGAATGTGGTATCTGTTTAACAGGGTAGCGGGTGACAGATTACAGCTGCTTGGGAAGAAGCATCCCATATCTAATTGAAAATCCCAGGGGAACTTTAGGTGGGTCCAACGTAATTATCCAAATTGGAGCAGGGCCAACGAGGCTTGATTCTTCGGCTCTGGCTGTGACAGGGCAGCGTGTCTGAGCAAAACCAGTGGCTTAAAAACTCCAGGAAGCAGATCAAGGGTTAGAAAGATGTCAGTGGTGCTTCACCTGCTTGCTGGCGTGAGTTGGAAGGCAGCACCTAGGAGGAACTATTTTGATCTCCAAAAAGCCCTCACCCTGACTCACCCTGAGCCCTTGAGTCATCCTGTGACAGACGCTGAAGACCTGAAGAAATGAAGCCCTGGCTGATGCCCCTCCGCCAAAGACCCCCTGGGAGCTGCGAAATCCTCTTTGCTTTTGAGTCAGCAACGTGGCCATAGCAAAGAGATGCTTGCTGATGTGCTCTGCAGCTGAGGAGCCCAGAAATGGCCACACCAACACCCCTCCAGCCCCAGCATAGCATCTGCCCTGCAGAGCCACTCGAGAAACATCAGGTGAGTGTAGAGGGCTCACTTGCTCACACATTTCAATAAAAGTACAAGCCACACTCATAGAAAGCTTATAGTGTGCCAGAACTACTGACCTGCGTGGATGGACAAAGGAGCCTGGTGGGCCCCAGTCCATAGGGTCGCAAAGAGTCAGACATGACGGCACTGACGCAGCATGCCTGCACAAGCCCGGGGTATGGACTGCAGCACGCCAGGCCTCCCTGTCCATCACCCACTTCCGAAGCTTGCTCAAACTCATGTCCATTGAGTTGGTGATGCCATCCAACCATCTCATCCTCTGCCATCCCCTTCTCCTCCTGCCCCCAATCTTTCCCAGCATCAGAGTCTTTCAAGTAATAAAGAGTTCTTGCCCCAGTTCCCAGAGGCTGAATTTGAATTCCTAGGGAGTTAAGTGACCCCCAATCCTGCCCTCAGCCTCCCAGGGGCTGGTGAGTGGGGAAGACAGGAGTCTCGGGGGCCTGAGCCCCTGCCTGGGCTTATGCCCATGATGCCACAGCCTCTTCAGCCCATTCCCAGCTCAGGAGGCCAGCAGGGGTCGGTGACATGGGCTCGGCCACTCCTGCAAGAATGACTATGTCCCCTGTCCTTTCTGCATCCTGAGGAAAGCAGAGCCCCAAATACCATTTTTGCAAACTAGAACCCCACCCGGGAACAGGGAACCATGCCCTGCAAGAGAAATAAGGACAGGCCCCCACGTCCTGTCACACGCACGTGACGCCCGGGCTCCCAAAACAGAGACATGGTGATGATGCTCAGATTCCCCACCGCTGCCCCACACAGCCCCAGGGATCTGAGAATGAGCAGGCTAGCTGGAGTAAAATCTCAGAATGCTGATGGGGAGGAGACAACGCAGACCTTTTCCGGGGCCTGGCAACTCCAGGACAGGACAGGTGCTCCTCCCTCTCCCTTCTCCCCAGGGTCACAGGAAAGAAAACAGAATTTGAACGTGAGAGACTGTGAGTTTGGATACTCCTAAAATGTGAGAGACTGGCGTTTGGATGCTTCTGAAATACTACCATATCCAGCTGTATCTTTTCTTTATATTACACCCCTTTCTCCATCATCCACCATCAACAGATGGATGCTATTTTGGAAAAACCAACAACACGCTTTAGTTTTATCTCTTTGCTTTAAAAAATGAAATTACAGATTTCTCGATTTCACCCTTTCCGTGTCAACTTAAAAGGATATCCCGGACCTTCCTCTGTGGGTCCAGGCTGGCTCCATGTTCACCTTCCCCAAATGCTCTCCTGAGAAACAGACACAGCGAGCAAAACTGGGTCACGGAATGTCGAAATGGAAAGATTTCCCTTCTTTTCACACATGGAAAAACAAAGGCCCAAGGAGGCACCAAGGGCAGCCCCCGACCCCAGAGCCTGCCATGGAAATTGGGCTGCCATCCAGTCACCAGGGTGAACCCAAGTTTAAAAGACACTGGGTCTGATGTGTCCCTTTACTGCAGGACCTGTCAGAGCCTTGAACAACTTAACAGACCTTCTCAGAGCCTTAACAAGTTCATGTGCACTGTGATGCTGCCAGGGGCAGAAGGATGGTGTGTGATTCCTAGGTTTAGTAAGCAAGCATCATCCATTCAGGAGGCATCACAGAGGCCAGTGGGCCCAGGGCCACCCCCAGACGCGCCAGCAGCACTGCCCTGACACTGCTGGGAGGATGGCCCTTGAGGATGTGTGTGGCCACGCAAACTCGGGGCCCCACCACCCCGCATGTGGGGGCACATCCCTCTGCCCTGCTCTGGAGTTGTTCCTGGAGAGCCTAGCTGAAGGAATGCAGGGTGTTCTGTTCACCTGAGCTCCCCAAAGCCTCCAGCTCAGCACCAGAAACGGCTCGGGCCTGCTGACCGACAGAGGCAAATGCCGTACAACGAGACTGTTCCAAATCACTCGTCCAAACTCGAAGGAAGGTCAAACGACACAGCTCTGAAGAAGACTGTTGAACATGCAGCACTCTCCCCTGTCCTCTCATCAGTTCCCTGAAGGAGCTTCCAGAGTTGGGATGGGGGCTTGAGCTGCCACACCACAAAACAACCGCCTCCTCTACCCTCACAAATCCTCTCTGGGGTATAGAAGAACAGCTGCTGTAAGAAGAAGAATGAACGATTTTCAAGCCCTTTCTTATCTAATCCACACAAGTTCTTATGCTTAGTCACTCAGTTGTGTCCAACTCTTTGTGACCCCATGGACTGCAGCCCACCAAGCTCCTCTGTCCTTGGGGATTCTTCAAGTGAGAATATTAGAGTAAGTTGCCCTGCCCTCCTCCAGGGAATCTTCCCAACCCAGGGGCCAAACCCACCTCTCCCACATGGCAGGCAGATTCCTTACTGACTGAGCCACCAGGGAAACCCAAGAATACTGGAGTGGGTAGCCTAGCCTACTCTTTGCAACCCCATGAACTTCAGCCCACCAGGCTCCTCTGTCCATGGGGATTCTCCAGGCGAGAATGTTGGAGTGGGTTGCTATGCCCATCCCACTGGGGATCTTCCCAACCCAGGGATCGAACTGGGGTCTCCTGCATTGCAGGCAGATTCCTTACCAGCTGAGCCACCAGGGAAGCCCTGGTTCTTATCTGCATTTAATAACACAGGTTCTTCAGTTCAGTGCAGTTCAGTTGCTCAGTCATGTCTGACTCTTTGCAATGCCATGAATTGAAGCACCCCAGGCCTCCCTGTCCATCACCAACTCCTGGAATCACTCAAACTCACATCCATCGAGTCGGTGATGCCATCCAGCCATCTCATCCTCAGTCGTCCCCTTTTCCTCCTGCCCCCAATCCCTCCCAGCATCAGAGTCTTTTCCAATGAGTCAACTCTTTGCATGAGGTACCCAAAGTACTGGAGTTTCAGCTTTAGCATCATTCCTTCCAAAGAAATTCCAGGGCTGATCTCCTTCAGAATGGACTGGTTGACTCTCCTTGCAATCCAAGGGACTCTCAAGAGTCTTCTCCAACACCACAGTTCAAAAGCATCAATTCTTCGGCGCTCAGCCTTCTTTACAGTCCAACTCTCACATCCATACATGACCACAGGAAAAACCATAGCCTTGACTAGACGGACCTTTGTTGGCAAAGTAATGTGTTTGCTTTTGAATATACTATCTAGGTTGGTCATAACTTTTCTTCCAAGGAGTAAGCGTCTTTTAATTTCATGGCTGCAGTCACCATCTGCAGTGATTTTGGAGTTCTTATCTGCACTTAATTACATGGAACCATGGAGGCTCGGGGAGAAGGAGTCTGCCAGAGATGGAGCCGTGATCCCCACTCAGGTCTGCCAACCCTGAAACCTGCCCTCTTTCCCACTCCACTGAGGGGCAGCATTGCCCAAGCCAACCCGGAGGCAGGGAGCCCCTGACATTTGGAAAGAGCCTGTTCCTGGAGACTTTCCTTTCCTTGCAGCATGTGAAGAATGTCAGCATACAGAACTCTAGATCCTTACGGCATCAGGGACTTAGCTGGTGGACTCCATCTGAGGTCTGAGTCCCGGCTCCAGGTCCTGGGTGGACACAGCAGGCTCACATCTTGCTCCTCTCCCTGGTCCCTGACCCATGACCCCTGACCCCTTGTCCTGGGCTCATGGTCTGATCAGACCCAATGTTGCCAATGTTCCTGGCCTGCCCACCCTCTCTGACCCCCTGTGGCTATGGGCCCACCTGCTGCCTGACCTCTCTGGAGGGTCCCAGCCCCGCTGGCCAGCTCTCCCTACAATTGCTGCTGCCTGGAGAGAATTATGGAGGGGTTTGGACTTAGAAATGACAAGGTGACTGACCTCGATGATCTCAGTTCTAGAAGTTCTAGACCTGTTTTGAGGAATATGAAGCCCTGTGAGTTTTGGAGTCTCTGAGGGGAAAGTAACATTATATGTATGGAAGATTAAAAACAGTAACAGAAATCCCTGTCGTCACGTTCAAAATTTGTTTTGAGTCACCATTCGTACCTACTATGTCAACACTTGTTTTTCAGTCTGAAAGCAACATTCAATAAATTATCCCCACTTTACTGTGGAGGGCACGGAGGCTCAGAGGGGTTAGGGCAGGGCTGACGGCCACACAGCACAGAAACAGCAGGGCCAGGGTTCAAACGCAGCAGGTCTGACCAACTCTAGAGTCTAGGCTTTTAACCTATCCGTACAAGACTATGAGAGCATCAGTGCTCCCATATATCCTGCCACCCCAGCGGAGATTTTCTAAAAAATAGAATAATATCAGCACCAGGGGCATACAGCACTGTGGGGAACGTTGGGTGATCCAAACAGTCCTGAGCCCGGGTCCCAGAGGCACCTCCTTTTAGCTGTGTGGACTTAGGCAAGCCTCTCAGCCTCTCTGAAGCCTGACTTCCTGCTCTATGAAGCAGAAACAATCATTCCTACAATAGAGTTGTCATGATCTTTGAAGGTGTTAAGTTCCTGGCACACAATAGTTGCTCAGTAAATACGATGCTCTCAGCAAGTAGCTCTTGAGCACCTGCTGTGTCAACAAGGGCTCCATGAGAGCTACCCAGCCTGCGTCTGCCAAACTGTGACACCCCTCCCTTTCCCCCCATGTTGGGGCCCTTCTCCAGACACACCTTTCAGAAGAAAGATCAGAATAATCAGGACTCACGGGATCAGAGTCTTTTTTTGAACTTTGGGATGACCATTTGGGTTGTAATAACCAGGTCCTGGGCCTGTTGACGTCAGCTTTAATCCACGGTCGGTTTTTGATTTAAAACAAGACATCAATATCTTAGGCGACTGCTTTACAAGGGATTCGTTGACATCATAATGCCCTGAGAGGAAAGAAATTTTAAGACAGAATAAATAACCCTTCTCAAATAAATAAAAAGCAGTGCCTTACGCCTAAGAATACATTTAATAACTATAAGGCAGTATCGCCCCAGCAACGGAGCAATGGATGGTCAAGTAATAAGGTCCGCCTGGAATAACTGAAAGTAACATTCACCATATAGAGAACATGTGTCCATGCATCACAGACTTAACTCATTTAATCCTCACGGCAGCTCTCAAGGTGGGTATTAGCACATTCATTCTGAACATGAGGAAACAGATTCAGAGACATTCAGCACCTCGCCAAGAGACATCCATCTAACCAGAGGCTAAACCTAGCGTCTTCCTGTATAAACTAAGGACAATAATTCTTCCAACAACCGGGAGGCTACGGTAGTAAAAGAACCTTCTAGGCTCCAGGAATGTGGTAGTTGTTCAGTAACTATTATGTAGTTTGTTGTTGTTGTTATTTAGTTGCTAAGTCACATCTGACTCTTTTGGGACCCCATGAAGTATAGCCTGCCAGGCTCTTCTGTCCACGGGATTTTCCAGGCAAGGACACTCAAATGGATTGCCACTTCCTTCAGGGGTTCTTCCCAACTGAGGGATTTAACTTGTGTCTCCAGCACTGCAGGCAGATTCTTTACTATTGAGCCACTTAGGAAGCCCAATGATTCTTAATTATGTAATTCACAAATATTTATTGAGCACCTTCTATGTGGACCCAGAACCATCTGCCTTCAATGTCCACTCATTCCTATCATAGCCTGTCTCAAGAATAAAAGTACATTGTGCCCAAAGCTATAAGGAAGAAGAGAATGATCTGGGCTGAGGTAAAGAGGGAGCAGTCTCACCTCTAAAGAGCTGGAAGATTAGTTACTTAGTTGTGTCTGACTCTTTGCGGCCCCATGGATTATAATCTACCAGGGTCCTCCGTCTGGTGGATTCCCCAGGCAATAATACTGGAGTGGGTTGCCATGCCCTTCTCCAGGGGATCTTCCCCTCCCAGGGACTGAACCTGTGTCTCTTGCATCCCCTGCAGTGGCAGGCCGATTCTTTACCACTGACCCACCAGGAAGCCCAAAGAGCTGGCAGCCCTGTAAGTGGGTACAGGCATTGCGGGGTGCAAAGCAGCACACAAAGGCCTTCACGATGCTGCACACCTTAAATATATATATATATAGATATGTAAAAATATACGAAAGAAAGTGAAGTCGCTCAGTCATGTCCGACTCTTTGCAACCCCATGGACTGTAGCCTACCAGGCTCCTCCACCCACGGGATTTTCCAAGCAAGAATACTGGAGTGGGTTGTCCTTTCCTTCTCCAGGAGATCTTCCTGACCCAGGGACTGAGCCTGGGTCTCCTGCATTGTAGGCAGACACTTTACTGTCTGAGCCACCAGGGAAGCCGTGTGTATATATATACTTATTGTGTCAGGTCTTAGTTGCATCACGTGGGATCTCAAGTTGCGCCACATGGACCTTCCAGTTGTGGTGAGCTGGTTTGGTAGATGCGGGCTCAGGCGTACTTGCCTCTCGGCACATGGGATCTTAGTTCCCCAATCAGGGATCGAACTTGTGTCCCCTGCATTACAAGCCAGATTCGTAACCTCTGGGCCACCAGGGAAGCCCTCCAAGAGTCTGCCCACTTTGGCCCTAGTTTCCCATTACTTGGAAATTAAGAAAATGATTCAACATGATGGAAAAGCTCTAAGCCTAAAGATACATACCACAGCAGTGGCTACAGAGTGAGAAATGGTGACGAGCCTAAGGGTCCAGGTCCAGGGGCACAGTTACGGGGGGAAAGCCCACTCTGGGGGAGTATCAGCCCTGCGGGTGGTGAATGCAAGGACTGTGAGGCCCATGGCAGTGTTCTTGAAAATCAAGGTGCGAGAAAACAAGCAAAATATCACTCCATGGGAAACAGATGGGGAAACAGTGGAAACAGCGTCAGGCTTTATTTTGAGGGGCTCCAAAATCACTGCAGATGGTGACTGCAGTCATGAAATTAAAAGACGCTTAGTCCTTGGAAGAAAAGTTATGACCAACTCAGACAGCATATTCAAAAGCAGAGACATTACTTTGCCGACTAAGGTCCATCTAGCCAAGGCTGTAGTTTTTCCTGTGGTCATGTATGGGTGTGAGAGTTGGACTGTGAAGAAAGCTGAGCACCGAAGAACTGATGCTTTCGAACTGTGGTGTTGGAGAAGACTCTTAAGAGTCCCTTGGACTGCAAGGAGATCCAACCAGTCCAGCCCTGGGATTTCTTTGGAAGGACTGATGCTAAAGCTGCAACTCCAGTACTTTGACCACCTCATGCGAAGAGTTGACTCATTGGAAAAGACTTTGATGCTGGGAGGGATTGTGGGCAGGAGGAGAAGGGGACGACAGAGGATGAGATGGCTGGATGGCATCACTGACTCGATGGATGTGAGTTTCAGTGAACTCCAGGACTTGGTGATGGACAGGGAGGCCTGGGGTGCTGGGATTCATGGGGTCGCAAAGAGTCGGACACGACTGAGCTACTGAACTGAACTGAAAGCCTGACAGTCTACACTGCGTGTACTATATCAATGTATAATTGGATACACATGAATTAAAAATAGGTGGGAACCCAGAAAAATGGGGGAAAGTACATTAATGGTGGCATTGTGCATGCAAAAAACATTTGAAAGTTTCTAAACATCCTAAGGCTCATTTTGTTTTAAATGAAATCAGCTTTTCCATTGCAAGATCACTGAAAACAGCAATATGGGATCTATTAGCAAGATTTTACTTAACTGGGAATAGTGATGGCAACAGTGAAGGGAAGAACAGTCTTCATGGAAGCAGGTGGATAGATTATCTCTGTGCTGAAGGGCAATTTGGTCACAAATATCAAAAACCTTAAATATTTTACATACCTTTAGACTTAGTAGTTTCACGTTAGGCAATTTATCTAAGGAAATAATCTCAATTGTACACAGGTGTGAGCTATAAGGATGTTTGCTCCCACTCTATTTATATGAGTAATCGGTTTAAAACAACCTAAATCTCCAACAAGGGAGCATTTTTTTCCCCTTAAGTTATGGCACCACTGGATAATGGAATACTACACGACCATCTGGGCTTCCCAGGAGGCACTAGTGGTCAAGAACTCGCCCGCCAGTGCAGCAGACTAAGAGACATGAGTTTCATCCCGGGGTCGGGACGATCCCTTGTAGGAGGGCATGGAAATCCACTCCCGTGTTCTAGGCTGGATAATCCCACGGACAGAGGATGGATACACATGAATTAAAAATAGGTGGGAACCCAGAAAAATGGGGGAAAGTACATTAATGGTGGCATTGTGCATGCAAAAAACATTTGAAGTTTCTAAACATCCTAAGGCTCATTTTGTTTTAAATGAAATCAGCTTTTCCATTGCAAGATCACTGAAAACAGCAATATGGGATCTATTAGCAAGATTTTACTTAACTGGGAATAGTGATGGCAACAGTGAAGGGAAGAACAGTCTTCATGGAAGCAGGTGGATAGATTATCTCTGTGCTGAAGGGCAATTTGGTCACAAATATCAAAAACCTTAAATATTTTACATACCTTTAGACTTAGTAGTTTCACGTTAGGCAATTTATCTAAGGAAATAATCTCAATTGTACACAGGTGTGAGCTATAAGGATGTTTGCTCCCACTCTATTTATATGAGTAATCGGTTTAAAACAACCTAAATCTCCAACAAGGGAGCATTTTTTTCCCCTTAAGTTATGGCACCACTGGATAATGGAATACTACACGACCATCTGGGCTTCCCAGGAGGCACTAGTGGTCAAGAACTCGCCCGCCAGTGCAGCAGACTAAGAGACATGAGTTTCATCCCGGGGTCGGGACGATCCCTTGTAGGAGGGCATGGAAATCCACTCCCGTGTTCTAGGCTGGATAATCCCACGGACAGAGGATCCTGGTGGGCTACGGTCCACAGGGTCAAAAAGAATCAGACACAACTGAAGTGACCTAGCACACATGCATTAACAAAAGATATTCTAGGAGAATTTTTATTTTTTTAAATCAGAGGATAATTGCTTTACAAGATTTGTGTTGGTTTCTGCCATACATCAACATGAATCAGCCACAGGAGGGGTTTTAATAACATGAAAAGATAGTCCCAATATACCATAAATTAAAAAAACAAAACAAAAACAGATGTCCAGTTAGCAGCATTTATAATACTGGTATATGGGATGGTTGGATAGCAGCACAGACACAATGGACATAAATTTGGGCAAACTCTGGGAGATAGTAGAGGACAGAGGAGCCTGACATGCTCCAGTCCATCGGGGTCTCAGAGAGTCAGACACAACGTAGCAACTGAACAATAAAACAATGTGTCTCCCAATTATCTTCCTGTTTCATCTACACACATATTTATTTTTAAATTTTTATTCTCCTAACCAAAAAAAAGGAAGTTTAAAGCAATGCTTGATTATAAAATGTTAAAAAGCAGAAGGCAAGCAGGAAAGGCATTTATGCTCTCACAGCCAGAAAACCTCAGGTGAACAGTCTGCTGCAGGTGCTCCCGGCCCTTTCCTCGCGCACTAGATGCTGTCTTGCGGCGCTGGGCCCACAGTTTGGATTAAATTGTGTCACCCATCCCTTTTTTTTTTGGAAAGCTATTCCTTACTTTTTGTTACATGAACAGTATCTTATTGCTGCTTTAATCTGTATTCCTTTGGCTTTTTTTTTTATGGTTTATTCACTGATTATTTTTGGTTGCACTAGCTCCTCATTGCGGCTCTCAGGCTTTCTCCGGTCGCAGCGAGCGACCTACTCTTCGCTGCGGTGTGTGGGCATCTCATTTCGGCGGTGTCCTTGTTGCAGAGCACGGGCTCTAATCTGTGGGCTTCAGTGGTTTCACCACGTGGGCTTTAGCTGCTCCAGCACATGCGGAATCTCCCCAGGCCAGGGGTTGAACCTGCGTCTCTAGTTCCTTGCATTGGCAGGCAGCTTCTTGTCCACTGCGCCACCAGGGAAGTCCACTCCCATTTTTCAAGTGATGCTTTGAGATAAAAGTATTTCCCCATGTTCTTAAAAAAGAGGAATAGAGAGGAGATCTGGAAAAGGTCAGTTTTCATTTCGATCGCAAAGAAGGGCCTTACCAGAGAATGTTCAAACTACTATGCAGCTGTGTTCCTTCACATGCTACTAAGGTCATGTTCAAAATCCTTCAAGCTGGGCTTTAGCAGTTGGTGAACCGAGAACTTCCAGATGTAGGTTTAGAAAAGACAGAAAAACCATTTGTTGCAACATTTGTTGGATCATAAAGAAAGCAAGGGAATTCCAGAAAAACATCTACTTTTCCATTGACTACACTAAAGCCTTTGACTATGTGGATCACAACAAACTGTGGAAAATTCTTAGAGATGGGATTACCAGACCACTTTACCTGTCTCCTGAGAAATCTATATGTGAGTCAAGAAACAACAGTTAGAAGCAACCAGACATGGAACAACTGACTGGTTCAAAATTGGGCAAGGAGCATGACAAGGCTGTATATTGTCACCTTGCCTATTTAACTTCTGTGCAGAGCACCTCATGAGAAATGCTGGGCTGGATGAATCAGAAGCTGGAATCAAGATTTCTGGGAGAAACATCAATAACCTCAGATATGCAGATGACACCACTTTACGGCAGAAAATGAAGACGAAGTAAAGAGCCTCTCGGTGAGGGGGAAAGAGGAGAGTGAAAATGCTGGCTTGAAACTCAGCATTCATAAAACTAAGATCATGGCATCTGGTCCCATCACTTCATGGCAAACAGAAGGGGGAAAAGTGGAAGCAGTGACAGATTTTCTTTCCTTGGGGTCCAAAATCACTGTGGATGGTGACTGCAGCCATTAAAATAAAAGACACTTGCTCATTGGAAGGAAAGCTATGACAAACCTTGACAGCATATCAAAAAGCAGAGACACCGCTTTGCCAACAAGGGTCATCTAGTTAAAGCTATGGTTTTCCCGGTAGTCATGTATGGATGTGAGAGTTGGACCATAAAGAAGACTGAGTGCCGAATAACCGATGCTTTCCAATTCTGGTTTTGGAGAAGACTCTTGAGAGTCCCTTGGACAGCAAAGAGATAAAACCAGTCAATTCTAAAGGAAATCAACTCTGAATATTCATTGGAAGGACTGATGCTGTAGCTGAGGCCCCAGTACTTTGGTCATCTGATGCAAAGAGCTGACTCGTTGGAAAAGACCCTGAAGCTGGGAAAGATTGAAGGCAAAAGGAGAAGGCGGCTGCAGAACATAAGATGGTTAGACAGCATCACTGACTCAATGGACATGAATCTGAGCAAAATCCGGAAGATAGTGTAGGACAGGGGAGGCTGTTGTGCTGTAGTCCGTGGGGTTGCAAAGAGTCAGACATGACTTAGCAACTGAACAACAACATCAGCAAGAGAGGAGGACGGTGGGGAAGTGCCTGGCCTTGTGCTTGGAGCTTCCAGACTTTAGAAAATCCCATCAGCCAATGTGTAAAGGTGGGCATTCTACTCAGAACTGAAGGCAGACCAGACAGGGCCCTCAGCCCCAGGGGGGGCAGGCGCTCAGGGCAGCTGCAACACAGCAGGAATTCCAGTCCACATCTGGTTTCTTCCCACACTGGGAGAAGCCGAAACCACAGCATTTTCCCAAGAGGTCTAAGCAGGTTGCTTCTCTCAGCGGAGCCGATTCCCCAGGCTCTGGCCCCTGGCAAACTGGGGGACACCGGGGGAGTCTTTAAGGAACCAGGCCTCAGAGCTGGATAAGGGGCCTGGATTCAGACCCAGGTGTGGAACCCTGTGCTGGTCACATGCTCTCTCTATATCATTTTTGCATGTTAAGTAGGGCTGCAATGAAAATGATGCGTGCTAAGTCACTTCAGTCATGTCTGACTCTTTGTGACCTTATAGAATGTAGCCCGCCAGGCTCCTCTGTCCACAGGATTCTCCAGGCAAGAATACTGGAGTGGGTTGCCATTCCCTTCTCCAGGGCATCTTCCCAACCCAGGGATCGAACCCACATCTCTTACGTATCCCGCATTGGCGCCACCTGGAAAGACCAAATGTGCTCAGAGAATGTGGGTTATTATTATACCCACAAGTGCAATGATCGCTGGGGCTTTTAAAGCTTGTGGCACACAGCAGGAGCTTAACAGATGCTACTGTCCACCTCTCCCCTGCCTGCTGTGTTTCAAGGGGCCTCTGAGGACCCTCCCAGAGGGAGGGGCTGCCCACATTCCTAGGCTCACTGGTGGGACCTCTGGCCCAAACCCAGAGGTTTGTTCTGTCTAAACAAACAAGGTGGGGTTTTGCAAGGCAGGGAGCTTTAGCTGGGGCTGAACCTCCTAATTAGGTCTGGTTTTGTTATTCAGCCTCAGACTGATCTTCTCAACTTTAATCTGGATTTGCTGAAATCTGACATGTGCTGCAATTTTATCCACACCCTGCTCCAAGAAGCGTCACTGCAGAGGCACTCCTTCCCAGCTCCTCCTCTGGGCTCTGGGGCCCGGAGCTCCCTTGGGGAGTCTCTGAGACCCCTTTGGGAAGGTTTAATCTAACCAGTGTTCTTGGAGTGAGGACTGTTATGTCACCAGATATCTCTGGAAACTTTTCACTAAGGTTGGTATGGGGCACAGGACGGGGGCAATGGTTGTCCCCACCCAGCAGGGAAAACGTTTGCCAGCAAGGCCTGTGTGTTCCTGAATCCCAGAGTCAGAAATCGCCCTGGGAGGAGGGGTAAGAGGCTCCTCTGGGCTGAGGCCTGCCATTTCCTGGCTGTGTGGCACTGAGCCAGTTGCTCCGCCTCTCTGGGCCTCCTTTGCCTCATCTGAACCACAGGACTAAGAGTAGGGCTCTTGGAGAACAGATGTGTGGGACCGTGTGCAAAGAGCAAAAAGCTCTGTGAACACAGCAGTTTCCCAGTGATTTGATGTTACATGATGAGGCTGCTGGCCGGCTTGGAAGGAAAGGAATGTCGCAGCCCAGTGCTCAGGGGTCACCCTGCCTTCCTCCCAGGGTCTGCAATGGCACCCGGGGTGTGCGCACGGGCACTCTTCAGGCTTGAGAAGACACCTCTCCAGCTGCTGCCCGAAGCAGGTGCACCAGGTCTGAAAGGGAGGCAGACCCCAGGGGCTGGCTGTTCTTCCACTGAGTAGGGGGCTGGTCCCCTCCTCTTCCTATAACACCTGCCTGTACCCCACATC